>JASDQU010374457.1:62969-72994 GCA_032191745.1 Picea mariana | reverse complement strand
CAACTTCAATTGTGTTCTCTAATATTTCTTTTGTAGTGGGTCTCAAGATACAAGTGTAGTAGAAATAACAATATATAATTATTGAATTGAGAGGGTTTAGTTCTGTGGTTAATACATATAAGCATATTGCTACCACGTTAAAAGTTGTTGGAGGTTGGGTGAAAATTGGTTATAATGCAACAATATAAGAGAGGTGCAATAAAATAATGTTATCTCTTGCTTTTAAGGAAGGTTAGTCGATCATGATAGCAACACAAGACTTGGCATGGAGAGGCGGTGGCGGTAGGCGATGCATTCATTGTAACTAGATGTTTCTCTTGTCAAAGGAAGCGATGCATTAAATACTCCAAGCTATATCACTTAAAATTTTAATAGAGTTTGAAATGAAAAAAACAAAGAGTTTGAATCATTACCCAAACTAATAACAAAGACCCAACAATATCATCTCAAATAACCACGTTGGACCACATAGTAAAAATTAAAATATTCATAAATTATACTATAAGAGATTGAAAAAATTTAAATACATAGAAAAAGGAAAAAATCATTAATCATTAAAACACTTAAACGGATGAAAATATATTCCTTAAAATCCCAACTCAAAACAAACATTGACTAATATTCATTTTTTTTAAATGGGGTGTAGCTAGTACCTATAGCCCACAAGCTAGTAGTATCAGGAACTTGTGACTTGGATAAACCTAGAAATAAACCTCTATCCATGGAGCACCTATCCTTCAAACCTGATCACAACAAAGCAAATATCCACTTTCCTTCATAATAAGGAGCTCATTTCTTCTCTCACTATGAGGGATATAAAAAAAATGAATTAATAGTTTGCGTTTTATGAGTCTAATTAATATTAACAAATATCTTTACCAATTGAATAATGTTCTTATCCGTTTTTACAAATATCACTTTCTTCATCAACAAATTACTTAGTCATTATTATTGGAGTGAAAGTTCCCATTGGGAAATTAGTTATTATTTTAATGAAATGAAAATTTCAAAACTACTAAAAGGAATCAAAATATTTTAATTAAAAGATAAAGATATAATAAATTATATTATGTATAAAAAATTAAAATATCTTAAGTAAAAGACAAAAGAGATAATGAATTATGAATTATATTAGTATAGGTAGTTAGATGTTATATTCCATAAAGTGACATGTTAAGTTCATAATGAATATATTGTTGTAACGGCTTTGAGCTTTCAAGAATCTAGGGTTTACCTTGGGTACCATCCTCAAAATGAGTTACCAACAAATCATTTTATTTCTTGAATAATGATGATGAATCAACTCACGTTCCTTAATTACAATGAATGATGTCTATCCTCATTACATATTGACCATTAAATTACACTAACATTTACCACCTTTGAATTAAAAAAAAAATCATAATAATATAACAAAATTTAAATATAATAAAAATTATTTTTAAATAAAAATATATATTCATAAACATAAAAATATACATTTTATTTTAATTTAATTTAGAAGAATATATATATATATATATATAGAGAGAGAGAGAGAGAGAGAGAGAGAGAGAGAGAGAGGTCACACTGAGTTTAGGATATATCATTCAACTGTGGACCATATTGTTACCTTTAGGATCATTGCACAGGAGTTCTGCAATACTAAAACCAATCTTTTTTGTTGTTTTGTTGACTTTAGAAAAAAAAATTGACACAGTTCCTAGGAAAAACCTTTGGAATAGGTTGTAAGAGATATAAGGATGTATGAGAATGTTATTTCTAAGTTTAAAAACATTGAGGATTGGTCAAAAGAGATTAATGGCAATATCAGAGTCAAACAAGGTTGTCCCTTGTCCCCTACCCTTTTTGACATATACATTGACAAGTTAGAAGATTGCTTGGAAAAAATAGGTTGTGTTGGCCCTACTCTCACTGGTATAGTCATCAATCTTTTTCTTTATGCCGAAGATATCGTTCTTATGGAAATGAGTCCCCATGATCTTGAAAACCAACTAAGAATCCTCAAGGATTTTTGCTCCAATATGGGTATGACTGTTAATACTGATAAGACTAAGGTCATGATTATTAAATCCAATAAGATCCCTTATGATACCTTTGTATATGACAACAACAACTTGGAGGAAGTGACTTCATACACATATCTTGGAATTGATATTCACCACAAACTCAATTGGAATTATAGCATTGAGAAAAAGATTATTGGGGGANCCCATGATCTTGAAAACCAACTAAGAATCCTCAAGGATTTTTGCTCCAATATGGGTATGACTGTTAACACTGATAAGACTAAGGTCATGATTATTAAATCCAATAAGATCCCTTATGATACCTTTGTATATGACAACAACAACTTGGAGGAAGTGACTTCATACACATATCTTGGAATTGATATTCACCACAAACTCAATTGGAATTATAGCATTGAGAAAAAGATTATTGGGGGATGGAAAGCTTATTATGGGCTTGAAAACAATTGTAAATCAATTGATCTTTGGAGTTCGGATAAGAAGAAACTCCACTTTGAGACTCTTGTTACACCTGTTATTCTTTATGGATGTGAAGTCTGGGGCTGTAGTATCTCTCGTGAATCCTGGAGAAAGATAGAGAATATACAAAATAATTTTATAACCTATAATCTCAAAAATAAAGGAAATACGCCATATCACATTCTCCTCTTAGTAACAAGCCTCTTCCCCATTGAAAGCATGGCTATGACTAGATACCTAATGTATAAGAACAAGTTAAACAACATGGAAGACAAGAGGCTTCCTAAAATTGCTTCAAAATTGAGTCATAACCACCATCGACTCCAACGAGGATGACATAAAGATGCCCGGTCTTGGCTAAACTATTGGGAAATCATGGAAGACACCATTTTGCAGAATAAAGATACTATTAAAAAAACCATCAAATCAAAATTTAAGGAGAAAATGTGGTGTGATAAAGAGTTAGATGAAAAAGAAAATTAAGGTATTATAAGGATGTAATCGATCCTAATCTAGAAGATCAAAATTATCTATTTGTTTTGCCAAGTGTAAAGAAAAAAATAAGCATTGCTAAGTTAAGAATAAATTCTCATGAGCTCCATAGTGAAACTGGACGATGGTCAATTCCTAAAACTCCATGGGATGAAAGAGTGTGTCACCTTTGTGACACTAAGAAGGTTGTAGATGAAAAACACTTTCTCTTAGATTGTCCGGCCTATACCCATATTAGATCTCATTTCAAAATATTTTTCACACTACCAACCTTCCTAACCTCTTAACTCAACAAAAGTATGGTGATCTTGGAAAGCTTCTCTTAATGTTTTTCGAGCACAGAAACAAAATTCTAAAGAATCACAAGTAATCACTTACCCTCTTAAGGTCTGATAGACCAATTCGGTCTTAGTGGACACTAATCATCATCCACTAAGACCGAATTGGCCTCTCATACCTTAAGAGGGTAAGTGATTACTTGCGATTCTTTAGAATTTTGTTTCTGTGCTCGAAAAACATTAAGAAAAGCTTTCCAAGATCACCATACTTCTGTTGAGTTAAGAGGTTAGGAAGGTTGGTAGTGTGACAAATATTTTGAAAATGAGATCTAATATGGATGTAGGCTGGACAATCTAAGAGAAAGTGCTTTTCATCTTCAACCTTCTTAGTGTCACAAAAGTGACACACTCTTTTATCCTATGACGTTTTAGGAATTGAACAACGCTTAGTTGCACTATGAATCTTGTGAGAATTTATTCTTATCTTAACAATGCTTATTTTTTTCTTTACACTTGGCAAATCATATATATATATATATATATTTTATTTATATTAAAAAAAAATTATAATATTGAGATTTTTTATTTTTTTAATAAATTTAATAATATTAAATAAAAAACAAATTGTATCATCATTATATATGTTTTAAAAAATCATCAAATTTTAAATTTATATTATTACTAAATTTATCTACAACAAACAGAATCTCCCTCCTATGATAAAAACCTCACGGCCATAAAAATTCCAGTCAATTTTAAAATTTCAAAAGACTGTAAAGTTCCTGAAAAAACCTCACAGCCCACAGCCCTCAGTTTTCAATTTTTAAAAGCATGTAGGGTCTCTGAAAAGATAATTTTATAAACACTGACTAACGAGGAGCAACTTCTAAATTGACAAAGTTAAAATATTTTTAATGTAGAGATGTTTTTTTTTAAACTAAATTTAGAGATGTTATTTAATTGTTTTAAGAAATGGATTTTTTTGTTGGAATGTGGAAATATAAATTTGCATAAAATTACTATTTTTGTTGTGTAAAATTTATTTCTGTATTTAGAAATGGATTTAGTAGGTTGAAATTTTTTTGGGATATTTAAATTATAAAAAATAATCACTAAAATCTGTGGATCTAACAATTATTCGAGTAAAAATTCCTAAATTTTTTTTAACAAAATTCTAAGTAGAAATTCCTAAAAAAATATCGTCCAAAAACCAATCATTTCGTAAAACATTTAACCACAATTTCTGACCGAATTCCGAGTAAAAATTCCTAAAAGATATCGGAATCATTTAGTAAAACATTTAGCCGCAACTTGTCAAAAACATGACAGCAGGATGATGTTCCAAAATGCCCACGACAGAATCCCGACACGAAAGGAGAAAACGAAAAGCACCTGGGGTTGCCTTGGCCAGAAGCCACTTCCATGGGACCATGGCTCGAGTTGGTCCAACATAAAATAACCGCTGTTCAAGATGTGGAAGATCTGTTTTTGTTATTGTTAGATTCGAATTTATCTCAATGTGGTGGTTGTTGAAAGTGGGCTCACAGTAATTGAGTGAAGCTTATCTCATTGATATATTATATGTATGGCCCGCACTACAAGCCATGCCAGTAAAGTGGTCTGATTGTTGCAGTTGAAGGTTACATGAAATTTATTCGATTGCCATCAATGCTTTTATGAACTGAAGCCTGGTTGTTGGAATGAATCCATGCCGTTTGGCTTTCTCAAAACCAATGGTGAACCCGTCTGTAAACGAAACGGATGTTGATCATGGTGTGGATTCGGCATTCACAAAGGCTCAGGTGGAAGCCATTGGACTGTATCTGGGTATTGCAGCCCTGACTGGAGTTGTAATTTTCTTTCTAGTATACTGCAACAGGCGCCGCAGGAGAGCCAAGTTACATGACACCTCCTCGTTTGATGAACATAACGTGGCGTCTGATTCTGCTTAGAGTAAATAAGAAGAACAGAGCTGAAAGCAGATGCCCAGGCACAAGAATCCAATTGCAGCTCAGTCTGTATAATCACTATCACCTCTAAGCTACAAGATCCAAATATAGCTGACCCAGTTATGGGCTACCACAAGAGTGTCACTGCTGCTGGCGAATGGAACTCGAAACATGAGTCCCACAAATTCTCACTTTGTTGTATATCTCTGATCAGTGTAGGGCCATGAGGTTTTTAATACAAGCTCAGTATTATATTTTAGATTGGTTCATTATAGCAGGGACTGTCAACGAAGAGGATGCACATCCAGGGCACTGGATCCCAAATTTTCATAGGCGCCTTTCCACAGTGGTAGGATTTCTATTGCATCTTCCTGAAGTTCCAAATTTGATTCAGTCCTATTTCTCTACATTTTCAGTTATGTTTGATTTGCCATAATTACATGGAATTTTTATGGGCTGTTATTTTGAATGAGGTTAACTCCAAACTTATTTTCATGCTTTCTTCTGCCCAATTAATTGGAAGAAAATTCTTGTGGGACTTGCTTCTGTAGTGTCCTAGCAAGTGTTTGGTTGAATGGAGCAAGCTTTATTAGCTTGTCCCTGCCGTCTATGCAAGTATTTGGCTGAATGGAGCAAGCTTTACTAGCTTGTCCCTGCCCTCTATGCAAGTTATTTGTATTAGATCAACTATTTATCTCAAGTTATAAAATATCAGTTTTTGCTCTTATTGTAATGAATTCTGATTTCTTTGGGCACTCAGGAGCTACAGATGCATAGATGGTTATGGCTGCAAACCCAGATATATACAAATGTGATTAGATAAGCCAAAAGTCTTTTACCTGAAGGTGATGACACACAGAATCCTGTGGACAACTGTATAAAATCTGAATGAGTTTAAGTTGAATAGTCCAGAATTTTATAGAAATTTTGTTGTCATATCTAAATTTTTTCTGAAGGTCTGTTTCCAAAATGAGAGTTTGAGACTATGCTACTGCTTTGCTGAAGTGAAGTTCAAATCAATTTCTACAAACAAGACTAGCAAATGTAGGATTGACATTTGGGCAGTTGCGATCAGAAGCAATGGCCAAAGGAATCTGATAAACGTGATCAAAAGAAAAGTTTATGTGAAGACTGAACCAGAACCAAGGAAGCATTATCCGAAGAGCGTAACCGGTGAAAGGCAACCTTCCTTGGCATAACCCTCCGTAAGGCTGAAGTTGCATCCTAAAGGTAGACTAATTGCAACAGATTTCTAATCCAAGGGTTCAGCCTCTTCTCAGCTGCCTGAAACTTTTAGGGCCAAAATATCCTAATTCGTAGCATTGTTAGGGTGAACCAAGGTTTGAATGTCACCCGAGTTACTGGTTTCAGATATAGCAGCTAGATTTGAATATTCGATTAATGGGTTTAAAAAATATGGTAGAGGAGTTCGATCCCAGGTCAGGACTCAGGAGACTCTTGGAATAAAGCCTCCCATATTTTCTTTCTGTTCTACTTATCAAACGGGGGTCCTCCATAGATTCAGTCAGGACCTTCACGCTGACCTCCAGTTGCAGTTGTGTTGCCAAGATTTGCCTTTGAATCTCTGGCAAGGTTAGAGTGTCCTTCCTGCAAGGTTTCTCAGGTCCAGTTGAGGTCGACTACAGATTTCTCCCATCTCAAGCATATCCTCCATCTTCTTCTCTATTTTTCTCTTTAGGTCCAATTCCACTTCTCTGATCTGAATCATCCTTTCTCCCAGACCCCAGTGACCCCAAAGACTCCTTGCTTATACTGAGGCAATCTGGTAGATGTTGCTTCTGGAATCCTAGGGCTGTTACCAAGTGGAATGCTCCCCTATTTCATGAGCCGCCTTCTCTCGAAGAGCCATCGTCTCATTGGTCCATTGCGGGTCTTTCTTTAAAATTCCAGAGGAAGACGCTTCACTATCAAGATGTAGTTTCATGATAGTTGGACAAACAGACTTATTCTTCATCGTCTGTTTCCTATTGGCCTCTTTACATAGTAATATAAACATCGTAATGTTCTAAATTGGTGGGTGCATATTTTATTTATTGATTTGCTTCATCTTTATTTATGCTTCCTTGCCTTGTTCTCTAACTTGCATCTTGGAATCACATCAATTACTTGAAACATAAGAAAACGAAGAGGTAAAAATCGCATCTTGGAATCACATCAATTACTTGAAACATAAGAAAATGAAGAGTTAAAAAGAAGCTGAGATGGAAGATGGGAAATAAGAAGTGAGTCAAAGCCTCTTGTTGAAATGAAATTATTATTTAACAAGGTCAAAACGACAAACATAAATTAAGGAACAAATCAAAACCTCTAATGTATGGGAAGAAATGACGAGTAAGCAAACATGGACTCATAATGACAAGAATGACAAAATTGTGAGGACTACATAAGTTTGAAACTTAATACAAGAAGAACTAGAAAGGAAAAACAATGTCAAGAACATCATCATAAAGGGTGTCAAAGAGTAAGTTGAAAACGAAGACTCCACAAAAGTAGCAATGGACTTTCTCAAAGATTTCATGCATTGGTCAAGCATGGTCCAAACCACTAAAGGAGTGAGGAAAAGATATCATTGAGATGGTAGAGAATAATCATTGAAAATAACCATTTGGTGCATTCAATACAAGTTTGAAATTCTAAGAGAAAGAGGACAACTAAAAAGTTCAAAGTAGTGACAAAGACCTCACATTGATTTAACAAGCAGAAAAGAACATGAAAAAGTTAAGGTTACAAGGCAAAATGACAAATGTGCAATTGGAACAACAAGGTTAAGGTGGAGTAGTTTTGAAGCACAATCAGGGAATAAGGAGATATGGATCCCATGACCCAAGACAAAATGCAAATTATGATACGGAATTGTAGGGGACATCTATGGAGAAGAGGTCACAATCTAGGAATGATAGGTATATTAAGTCAAAATATTATCAATATAATTAAAAAGCATGAACATGATGAATCCAAGATATCATGAGGTACAAAAATGGTCAATATGGAACTATATAAAACAATAAAGGACATAAGAGTTGCTAATTCCTTGGCAAGAAATGAAATGATATGATATTAGTGTCCATGGATGATCAAAGTAAGTCAATGGAACTATAAAGTACACCTTGTCAAAATGGGCATTTAGGGAGTGCAATCGTCATGATCTCCCAAAAATACAAAAGCTAGAGCTAAAGAAAAATAAGAAAACCCTAATTATCATAGGGAACCAACTATAACTACAATCTCAAAGTAGCAAAGAAATAAAGTACAAGTAAGAAAAATAGTTATTTGCTATTGTCCCTAGAGTCAAAATGGCAATCTCAAAATAATAGAGGAATACATTATAAGTAAGAACAAGATTAAGGCGCTATCATCCGTAGAGCCAAGAATGACAATGTATTCCTTGAGAACCTGTATAATAGTGTCCCCTAGAAACTATCCTGGATTGATGGGCCCCTAGGGAGTGATTGTGATGACCTCTAGATGTTCCCACTAGGGGCAAGGGAAGAAGTTGGAGATAAGGTGGGAGCTACAAAAAAAACTCTCCTACAAACCAAAAATGAATAACTCTTAATAGTAGAGAATACACTATTGATATAGCCATGAGTCCAAGTAAGGTTGTGTAAGACATTGGTTTAGGTGTTGTATAGGAAGGCCACCACACAAAGAAGATAGGTGCATAACATAGTGTGGGTGCAATGCAAAAAGACGTGCAAAAGATGGTTTGGTATTGTTACCCCCCCATGCCTAGGGGTAATTGGAGGAGATCATGTCTCGAGGCTCGCAATGGAGAACATGATCTACACCATGATGATGATGATCAACATGTCCACAGATGGCAACCCAAAAATCCCCCTCATTTTCCTCCCAACACATATCAACCAAGGTTCATCACATTGAAGCAACCCGGGGTATGGGAGATGGTAAGCCATTGTCACCATGAGGTATGTTAGTCATTTTTTCATGCAAAGTGTTGTGCTTAATTTGTCAGGCATGTGGATGAAGATCTTTGGTTGAAGTTGGATAATGGATCATTGGTTTGGGAAATTGTGCCAGTTGCCTTGTTTCACCTTGGTGGTTAGCTTCTATGCCCTAGTCCTGTGTTGTCACCGCCCAGGGAAAAGGGGTAATATTGGGGGGTCCTCCCAAGGGTAACGTTCTTCTCCCAACCATGCTTAACACTTTGCATCTTAAATCCTTTCACATATTTTAAACTTCGGCTATGGTCCATAGATCTAGGTGGATCTCGGTGGCCATCCACCTTTTCCACTAAATCAACATTTCGAGCCTATGGTTTTGATAAACCATGATATTCACCCTTTTGATGGGGAATAGAATGTAATTCCATCTTCATTTGTTAATTACAGACATCATGTTATGATTTCATAGTGGTTTTATGTGCATGCCTACAACATAGAGTTAATGCACTGGATCCCATTAGAACTTTGCAGTTAAGCACGCTCAGGCTAGAGTAATACTGGAATGGGTGACTACCCGAGAATTCCTAGTGTTTTACATGCTTATGACATTTTATAAAATTAGTCCAATTTATCCCACATGCATAATGGGAATTGTTCTCCTCTCACTCTCTCATATATAATTGAGGTGAAGGAGGCCCTTTAAGTATGCAATGGAGTCTGATGTAAACCTTGTTGCGAATGAAGCATAGCCAACATCTCTTTCTTTTTCAGAAACAAGCTACCCCATTTTGTCAGTTTGTGTTCTACAATGTTTTTCTCTTTTATTCATTAATGGAAGTTGGGTTTCATTGTATTTCTATGTTTTCTGTTATATTTTTATTTTTGTCTCATTTC
>JASDQU010374456.1:128159-149538 GCA_032191745.1 Picea mariana | reverse complement strand
ATATAGCCTTGGAGAGGCTCAACAATCTTGAGATATCCTTGGGGAGGTTGAGGATTTGCCTCCTTCAGTTGAGGATCTACCCTAGGATCATGGATGGACCAAGGATTCGAGCTCAACTACTTTCCAAGAATGAAAAGACGCTTCCCCCATTCATCTCAACAGCTTAACAACCGCCTAGAATAGGTAGCGCTCCCTCAAAAGGGCCATAAGAGCGTTGTAGCGCTCCCTGGTAAGCTTCAGGGGGCATTGGCGCCCTCAAAATCTATAACGCTCCTTCAAAAGGGCCTGGAAGCGTTATAACGCTCCCTGACAGTGTATGAGGAGCGCCGGCGCTCCGAGATAGTGTATGGGGGAGCGCTCCTCTCCAAAACTCAGTTTTTTTGGGTGCTTTCAGGTGGCAAAAGGTTTGCAAGCCTGTTGACTCATTTCTCCTCTTCCAAATTAGATGTTTGAGGTGTTTCAAGTGTCTTTCTCATGTCGTTATAGGCACGACATAGGCATCATAGAAGTATGCTCTCTTGTGACACTTGCGAGCAACATGCGACACTTGCAACCTTGTGAGCAAAATGCGACACTCGCGACCTTGTGAGCAAAATGCGACACTTGCAACCTTTGTAATGACGACACTTGCGACACTATCAAAGTGAGTAATTTTGATGTGTAACAGCTTCATCGGTGATAATTTTGATATTCCATACAGACTCACACAGAAACCAATGTTGATCTGGATCTTCAAATCCATCTCCTCTAAAGATAGAGAGTCTCATTTCATCTACCATAGAGCTGACTAGGGTTCTTGTCTGAGTAGATGCTAAGCTACTAGTAACAGTACTTTGAAGACTCTAGTGGTTCTGACTATTCTGACTACTAAGTATTATTAGGACAACAGGAGGATTAACATTACTTACTTCAGTAGTTCGTGCAGTTCCTGAGGTTTCTGGATCATTTTGGCACAGTTCTTCAGCTTCCCCTTCTTTTGTTCTGGTGGGATCTGGATGCTCTTTGTCGGTTAGATATACCTCTTATCCACTATAGAAACCCTCTTCCCCATAGTTTTTCTTAAACAAGTTCTCAAGTGAACTCCTCGAAAGAATTTCCCACTTCACGTATGTCCTGCTTCTGTGTCATTGTCGTTGTTTGAGATCTTGAACATTAGCCTTTTCAGGTCTGATCAATCTATTGTATCTTCAAGATGTGGTTTTCATGCAAGAGCATCTTGATTCTTAGCTTCAGGAAGTGAAAAAATTTTCCTCAGGGTCCTTTGAAAAAGTATCTCTCGGCTTGGCTATACGATTTTGTTCTATCAACAGCAAACTCGGTGATATACCCTCGAATGGTACTATCAACCCAGTGATCTACAGCTCTGAATACAATGTTGTCGACTCTCTTGACCTTCTGGCTCAATGCTGGTGTCTAAACCACATGAGTTCTAGATCTGATTTCAAACTATGTGTCAGCTAACCTGGCCAACCACTCATGTGGCTCCTAATGGATTCCTCCAAAGAAGATCTCGTGAATGTCGGTGAAGATGTATTTTTGTAGCCAATTTTTAGCGCTTATTTTAGGGTTCTTATTCTGGGCTTCACCGAAGTCCTTCCCTTGGTCCTCTATCCACTTTTGAATCTTTTTCTATGACGGGAACCACCTTGAAATTCCCTTAAAAATATTCTTGTCTCGGCAACAAAACCATTTGTTGGCACAGGGGCATACCCAGGGTTTAGCTCCAAGAGCACACCAACAAGCCCTAGCTACTATCCCTTCCGGCAACACCTATGAAGAATATGCAGTCTCAACCGAAATATCTATGAGGGGGTTGGAGGAAAGAGATGTCTACAACCAGGGGAATATCAAGTGGTTCTTATTACAACAACAACATAACATCCTTTTACCATTCAACTAGATAGATATATCCTTCACAGCTATAGATCGGATCTAATACAATGATGTAGATAACAATATAACAACAACAGAGCTCAAAGCATCAATCACACACACAACAACAGATGTACATGGTTCACCCTCTCTCTAGGAATACATCCACATAACTGTGCTTATGATATATTAAGATAAGTCTTACAGTTTTGATCTTTGCTCTTGGCCAATAGATCCTTTCTCCTCTCTCTCTGCTATCTCCCCTTCCTGCACACCCAGCTATAGTACTTGATCTTCACACCCAGATGAAGATATTACAATACCATAAGGCTCTCTCTCACAACACTTCTCTCACCCCTAATACAATATTCTCCCAATGAACAATAATCAATAACAAGGTAAAGCCACAGTACCCTCCTGACCTAGGTCCTTGTGACCTCTATTTATACATTATAATCCCTCACTGACAACCTCAGGTCGAAACCTAGGTGTCAAAAACCCTAATTACCAAAACCCTAGGTGTCTACAACCCTAGGTCAACTTAACCCATTCTTTCCGGGCTTCGCCAACCTATCTTTCCTTCTTCATCTCGCAGTGCTCCAAGGCATCTAATGCTGGCTTTTTCCACTTCCTGAGTCATCCTCGGTCCATCTTCCTTGCTGATCTATCATCCTCAATCTCCTCATCCAATGGCTTGCTTTTCTGCACTTCGCTCCATCTTTTCTGTTCTTTTGCTTACTTTGCCCCAGTGACAGTCACTGTGTCTCCCGTGAAGCTAACTTGTTACCTTTTCTTCCTCGTTCTTCGCTTCCTTCTATAACCAAGGGCCAACAGACTCCCACTACCCGCATTTCTAGCATTTGAGGAGCTACGCCCATGGAATAATAATTCAAATATTTGCAAGATATCAATTGGATGGGAAAAGAGTATTTCTATTAATATATGATCAACATAAGTGAAAATGTTACAAACTTCYGTGTCGGCAYGGTTCGGAACCGAGAAGCTTAGTTCCTTCCAACTGAGCCTCCACCACTTCAATCCTCCACCAAYGACAAGCTCATAAGAGAGAAACAATGTGGTTCTCAATCAATAAAGGAAGAGCTTGGGGGTTGAACATTGTGTTWAGACTTAAAGGACAAAGGGATGCAAACTCAATATGAAGTAAATAATTCCCCCAGAGTAACTTTGCTCTCAAAGTTGAATTTTTTCTCCTCTTTCCATAGCTCAAAATTGGCCCATTTATAGCCTTCAAAATGGAACTGAAGGGCCGAGTCGAAATGTTTCCAGCATATAGAAGGCCACAGATCATAGATCTCTTGTCATGGCATGGAAGCTCGACATTAATTTTCAATTTATGGCACAAATCCCGATGTACGCGGGTTGTAGTGGAGCAGCCTGCGTATACGCATGTTGTATAGTGTGAAAGATGCGTATATGTGGAAAAATATTTATTTTTGGCTCTGGATTTTATAAACAGGGAAGATAAGTCTGCATGGGGAAATGGAAAAAGTCCTTATGGGAAATATTACATGGGGTGAGGCAAATATTTCTATAACAGATGCCCCCTAATGTGTGAGGTCAGAGAAGTATTTGCGATGGATGAAATACATTATAAATAACCCATAAGTGGAGTGATGGGGAACCAACTGGAAGAACTAGTTTCTCATTACATTTTGCACTGACTTTGCATACATGGATTCCAATAGAATTACACTGGAGATCCATGTGAAAATATACCAAACAAGTGTCTGTGGCCATGAATAGGAAAATACAGATGGGGTTACATGCCAATAGCTATCATAGTCACAAACAAGTCCCAGTAGAACCAGTCTCAAAACCAATATGAAGATATCTGTATACAATGGGGTACAATATGATCTCCCATGATCATTGAAGTCATATAGGTACTGGTCCAATGAAAAGGAAGCAACAACTCAGGAAAGTTGTGGCCACATAGTGATGTCTTCAAGTATTCTACACAATCCGCCAAGGGTGCAAGTCTACATCATGTGAATAAAGGAGTTGAGGTCGAACATAACGAGACATTGTTTGATTATCGGTCCTTGATGTATACCATTAAGAAATCCGAGACAACCTATTGATAATGAATGTAGCTATCAAGGAATCGAGTACATTCTTACAAGTGTGAAAAAAGGAGCTGGTGTTGAACACCTGAAGAATCCATTGATTAGGAGACATTGATGTATTCCCAACTATCGATGGAGAGAGAGCCTGCCACTAATGAATGCAAGCCTCAAGGTACTCATAAGACTCTAGGTCTCGTATCCAGAATAAATGAGATGAATTTTATGGAAAGAGATCTTCTTAAAGGAGAGAATTAAGGCATCTCTCATCATTCAACATGAGGTACAAAGAAGGAGCTTCATGATTTGGTGGAAATCAGAAAAAGAACATGTTCATGAACCAATGACTTTGTGCATCTTTCACGTGTGCCAAGTGCAAGCGGTACACCAAAAAAAATCTTTGAATATCATCCAGTGATGAAACTTGTTGACAAAGGCAAGGAAACCATCAATAAGGCTAATGTCATCCAAGAAACTACACGAATCCCAATGTGTGAATATATGTCTTTCTGTCGAACATAAGGGAAACGACCCAGTTAATGACCAATGATGAAATGTCGACTGTTGGGTTCAAGGTTACCTACCAATGATGAAAGTAGGGTGAGGGTGCATGATAGGACTACAATATCATGTGATTTTGAGACAAATTGAGGGTATGTATGACATGCAAAGTCAATAATTATGAGGAGTGACCAACACAGGTTGATAGACTTCATTTGAACAAGAGAATGAGACATATGGAAGACTCTGATAGCATAGACTCAATGATGAAACCATGAGATGAAGGAGGCATCAATGAAATTCTCTATAGGGACTGGAAGAGTAACCAGTCAGTAGAGAAGACTCTGTAACGAGCTCAACTTCCTAAGGCCATGCTAATCTGAAAATTATGATTATAAATGGACTCAATAACTTTGTGCTATGTTCAAAGGTGACACGACTACTGCTAATACAAGATAATATTCCCTTCCTACCCATATTTTTTTGTTTTTTCATAGACAAATGAATGCTATGATACAGAGGAGGAAACGAGTGTCGCAAGTAAGAAAAACTAGTTCTAGCAGTGGAACGTACCTATGCTCAATGAAGGTGTTGGCACTCGACCAAGTTTTGGAGAACCTTGGTTGTGTTTGACCATTTTTTGGACTTCGACAGGTGGGTCAAAGATGGAGCGCCCAGGCGAAGCGATGATCGCGGGATCTCTCCCCCTCTTTGCGGGCTTTTTGGGTTCAAGGCTTATGTAACGGGTATGGGATGTCGGCCCATGGGTTTACCCATGCTTAGGCCCCATTTGAAAATGTATAAATAAGAAGGCAGGCATTGTAAGAGGCTTCATATCTAAGTTGGCTTTGTGCAAGATATGTAAAGGTTGTTAAGTGTGATTAGTTGTGAAGGCTCTGTGCATACTATGTGTTAAGAACTTGTAGAGTTAAGTGCAAGTGATTGTAAGAAGGCTCTATGTTGTGCCAAACTCAGGGAAGGAGGATCTAGCGAAGTGCGTGAAGATATCCTATCCTATGTGGAGTTGGTTTTGTGGCTCTGTGCATATAAGAAGATTGAAAGAAGATAATAAAGAAGACGAAGAGTTGGTGGACGTAGCCCCACGCTGGGGGTGAACCATGTATATCGTGTGTTGTGATTGCTTTGTGTTATTGATGTGATTTATTCTTAGTAATGAATATTTATGTATGTTAGATGCATCTGATTTATTATCTTGATGCTTAATAATATGAATGAATGCTAGATTTGTTTGATGTTATGTGATAAATGGTTATATATGCTTATATCTTATTGAATGTTGCATTGTTATATAATTAGGGTTTTTATCTACGATGTGAATAAGGGTCAAAGACTAATGAACGTTAATTTCTAAGTGCTTTGTTAAGTATTGTGATCACATATCTGTGTCCCAACTAGGTTGTAGACACTTGAGTCCTACAACCCCCCCTGCCTCTACCTCAGGTGAGACTTCATCTGCTTTGCAGGTGTTGCTGAAAGGGCCGGTAGTTAGGGTTTTGTTGGTCTATTGTTGAATCATTGAACCCAAGGTCTGCCCCTGTGCCAACAAATGGTTCTGTTGCTGGGACCTGAAACTGTGAGTGTTGGGAACTAAGGAAAAGAGAAAGCTTTTTGTGTAGATATGTTGCTATAGTGCGCAATACTCTACTTGACTTATGAATCTCTATGCTAAGAAGAGAAGTCTGATCTAAAGAAAAGATGTAAGATCTTAAATCTTTGTGCTCTAATAAAGGTAAGATAAGTGGAAATGTTTTTCGTGAAAGAATGGATCTAGGCATGTTTGATAGATTTTGTCCTAGTCTGAAAACTAGAGCACAACGAGAAGAAAGAAGATGTGATATGAATAGACCTGATAGAAATAGTGAAAGATATGTTATTCCTATGCATAGAAAGAATTTTTGGACTAACAAGTAGATGCAGGTTCTTAGAAAGAAATTTTTACAGGTCCATCACTGTGATCCCAGAGCGTAGTACAGGAAAGGTTGGGTATCATTTAAGAGAAAGAGAGGATTGACTCTTTGTTATAGTTGTAGAAGACTGGGACATCTTGCTAAGGAATTCCCTGGTAGAGGTCCTATTTTCCTTTGTTGTAGAGCTACTGGACATGAAGTTTTAGATTGCCCTAGAATGATTGTTAAAGTTGAGAATATGAACATGAAACAAGAAAACCATGAGGAAGGTCAAGAGACTAAGAATATACTAGAGAAGTAGAATGAATCAGAGGCTATATTATTGTAGATAAAAGAAACATTGAATGATCACAGAGGCATCAATTTACCAAAGATATTAAAGGATAAGTAGTGCATAGAAACAAGAATAGGAGAGTTCGACATAGACTGTGTATTGGATGTAGAAACACAAGTGAACATTATGCTAGAAAACACTTGAGAAATTTTGGGAAAGCCTGCTATGATTCCTTCATTGGGAGGAATATGATTGTTTAAAGGAAAGATGATAACCCTATGTGGAAGACTTACTCATGTACCTATGAGTGCTCATGGAACATCGACAGAAGAAGAATTCGAGGTCATTAAGTTTGTTGAGAACATTTCTCCTTTTGCACTTTTGTTAGGAAGGACTTGGATTGAGAGAGATCAGATCTGAAGGAAAGAACAAGAGGAATTTATAGAACAGAAAAATAAATAATTAAGGGATTTCATGGCTAGGAGAACAACGTGCTTAATATAAGAACAAGAGGACAAGTTGAAGAAACTGAGGGCCACAGACTTGGTTTTCGAAGTTGAAAGAACGCAAGAAGGCTTAAAGAACTTATCCATGTAGAAGAGAAGAGCACCTAATCTAGAAGCGGTAAGAGAATAAGTATTACCCTCGAACCCTGTGAAAGACCCCCAGCAGTGAGAACTTACTATGCTAATAAAATATAAGAACAAGAATGGAAAGAGGAATCCAATGATAGAGATCACCGGAAAGAAATAAAGAAAGATCAGTAAGAAGAAAGAAAAGCTAGAAAGATCAGTAAGAGGAATCCAAAGAAGACTTCACAGAAGGAAGGCTTGTAGAACTTAAACCTCACTGGAATAGCAGAACATTGCATGGTTTAGCAACAGGTCCATGCCGTCCAGATTAAAGTCATGGAAGTGACCTAGATACTTCAATTGGAACATGATGAAGCTTGCACACTTTTTGAGGAGATCAAGGGATAAGGTGCATAGCTGGAACAAGTGGTCACCACAGTGGAATAGCACTTGGAAGGACCTATCATTGAGAAATTCATTTAGGAGTTCCCTGAGCAGGAGGCCCTGGCGAAGCAACAAGTCGAGGAAGCTCGAGGCCTTTGAAGCAGAGTTTCCTAGATCAGAGTGACTCGGGATGAGTCACAAGTGAGTGTTGGGGGCCTATTGGACCTCGACCAAATTTTGAAGAACCTTGGTCCTGTTTGACCGTTTTTGGGACTTCGACAAGTGGGTCCAAGACAGAGTATCCAGGCGAAGTGGATATTGCGGGATCTCACCCCCTTTTTGCGTGCTTTTTGGGTTCAGGGCTTATGTAACTAGTATGGGATGTCGGCTCATGTGTTTACCCATGCTTAGGCCCCATTTGTAAATGTATAAATAAGTAGCTAGGCATTGTAAGAGGCATTAGATCTAAGTTGTCTTTGTGCAAGATATGTAAAGGTTTCTAAGTGCGATTAGTTGTGAAGGATATGTGCATACTATGTGTTGAGAACTTGCAGAGTTAAGTGAAAATGATTGTAAGAAGGCTCTATGTCGTGCCAAACTTGGGGATGGAGGATCTAGCGAAGTGCGCGCATATCTCTTGTCCTATGCGGAGCTAGTTTTGTGGCTCTGTGCATGTAAGAATATTGAAAGAAGATAATAAATAAGATGAAGAGTTGGTGGAAGTAGCCCCACGTTGGGGGTTAAACACATATATCCTGTGTTGTGATTGCTTTGTGTTATTGATGTGATTTATGCTTAGTGAAAAATCTTTATGTATTTTAGATGCATCTGATGTAGTATCTTAGTGTGTAATAACATGAATGAATGTTATATCTATTTGATGCTATGTGCTAAATGGTTAGATATCCTTAGATCTTGTTGAATACTACGTTGTTCTGTAATTAGGGTCTTTATCTGCGATGTGAATAAGGGTCAAAGACTAATGAACGTTAATTGCTAAGTTCTTTGTTAAGTATTGTGATCACAGATCCGTGTCCCAGCTAGGTTGTAGACACTTGAGTCCTACAACTCCCACTGCCTCTACCTCAGGTGAGACTTCATCTGCTTCGTAGGTGTTGCCAAAAGGGCCGGTAGTTGGGGTTTGTTTGGTGCATTGTTAAAGCGTTGAACCCCGGGTATTCTCTTGTGCCAATAGTAGGGAAATGAATGCGGGAGATGGACACTCAGGGGAATGTTCCCTCCTAGGTATATAGTGTCAAATTGTGAAGGATATAAACAAGGCTCTGCTTGGTTGAGGATGAAAAAAATGCTGAGGCAAACGGTTTATAATGCAAAGCGAGAACCGACTATAGTCTCAATACTGCAAGCAAGGGCATGAGATGCAATCACAACTTGATGCAAAAAAAGTCCTTTTTCATGACTTTTATTATACTTGGTGTGAAAAAGGGATAAACTTGTGCCAAATAGACATCCTTTCAAATCCAATTTACGAGTGTGAAGGAGACAAGTTGACTCGACAATCTTTTCACATTTTGAAAACGAGTTTGAAAAGAGCTTAACTAAGACTCATGACCTTTCAAGTCCAATTTAACGAGTGTGAAAGGGACAAACCATTTGGAATTTATTTCTCTTTTTGAATGAGTCAGAAAAGAACTTAACTAACACATACAACCTTTCAATTCCAATTTAACGAGTGTGAAAGGGACAAACCACTCAGCAATATTTTTTATTTTTGAACGAGTCAGAAAAGAGCGTAACTCAGATTCATGGATGTTTTTCTAAGCATCATGTAATGGGGGAGTCCAACGATCCCCTGCAAGACTTCTATGAAAGGTCATCAACTTACGAAGAGCTGACACAATATTGGGAAAACCCAAAGATTCCAAGTTGAGGAGGATAAAATACTTGCAAAGGTTACTTTATCTACAATATATCAAAGAATGCCCCTTGTCTATAAGGGTGTAGAAAATAGAAGTAAAGGCTCTATAAGATCATTCCAATCAAGGGAAACAAACCTAGGACTTGGAGGGAGCATACTCAAAGAGAGTGGAATGCTCCCTAGTGAAGAAGGTACATAACTAGAAATCCTAAGGACATGATCGAAGGATGCATCACCCTACAAAAGAAGAGTGGGATTGACCAAAGATTTCTTTGAAAATGTCACTTCCTTAGGCTTTTCACCCTCCAAGAGAAGAGTGGGATTGTTTGAAGATTGCATCAGCACGACCACTAGTTGAACAAGATGCGAGACAACAAGGTCAAGGGATGCATCAACCCCTAAAGGAAAAGGGGTGTCAACCAAAGATTGCATTGGCATGACCGTTGTATAAACTAATGAAGGATGGGAAACCAAAGATGACTTAGAACCTGAAGGGCCCCCAGGAAAGGACCACGCTTCTTGTACCATAGCAGTAGCAGGGCACAAACAAGTAAGGTGATCTCCTTTGCAAAGACTACAAAGGAACTTGGGCTAACATCGTACACATATAGGATTCTCAATCGTATGAATGCCCCTAGCATGAATTGCAGTGGTTGGTGACATGCTCCTAACATGATTTGTAGAGGCTACGAGAAAATCCCCATCATGACTGGTAGAGGTTGGTGATGAATCCCCAACATGACTAGCAGATTTTGGTGATGAATCCCCAACATGACTAGTAAAGGTTAGTGATGGATGTGCAGTGTGACTAGCAATGACTAGATTCGTGCCCCCAACATGAATTGCAACGGCTGGTTGTTGGTATTCAACATGACTAGTAGAGTTTGTCGACCCATCTCCAACATGACTAACAATGGTTGGAGATATAACGCCAGTATGTGGCTGAGCCTCACAAGACGCAGTCGAGGAAGGTAGGGTCCAAGGATCACTAAAATAGGAATTGTGGAAAGAAATGGACATTCCTGTCGAAACGGGCCTACTAGACATGGTGTAAACCTGATGACTCGGTGTCATGAAGTCAAAAGTACCCATAAGGGAAGAATACATTCTGACACCGATATTATCAGTTGTCGGCTGAGAATTGTAGATCACAGGGATCAATGGTCCAATAGATGCATTAGGACCAGAGTAAGAAAAAGATAACTGGTCGATCATCATGATCTTCCCTTCGTGAGGAAAACAAAGAGTATGGAATACGTACAATATGACGATGACCATAGCATAGGTCCAACTGTGTCCTAGTAACAGGTTATAATCAAGAGGCTCATCAACTAACTCTACCTCCACCTCTACCGTCTTCCCACCTAACTAGACCGGAAAGGTAGGAAGAATACCGTGAGGGCAGAATGAATGACCGTCAAAAGCAGTCAACATGTTCAATGATTTAGAAAGAGTCAGAGAACTGAGAGCTTTCAAACAGATCATGGACATCACACATGTAGCAATGCCTTCATCAAAAACTGCACGTTTGATGGTATACTTTGAGTACTCCATGTGTATTTGGAAAGCCACATGGTAAGGCAAGTGAGGCTTCACATATGTGACGTCAAACTTGATAAATTTTGAGCCATTGGGTTCTAGAGCTCCTAATGTAGATAGTAAGGCATTCCTCTTTGAAGGACATGTCTGGAGTACCTCCAAAGTTGACATCGCACAAGGGGTTTGACCCATATCCTCAACAATAGAGCAGTTATGGGTGGCTCTAGCACTTGGATTGTGGGTAGAGCGCTTGAGTACTACTTTCGGAATATGAGGCTATGGCTCTAGTTTTTCAATCTGTAAAGTCGTCTCCGGACARGGAGGAGGATATTCTAGACCAGGAATAGCTTGTGAAGAGCTATAGTATTGAGATCGAGTGGCTACATTAAATTTTGCATCGACCATATTGATACACAAATGGTCACCATCTTGTAACGATGGGTTTTGACTCCCACCAGCYGCATTTCTAGCATTTGTAGAGCTCGAGGCCATGTGTTGATTATGTAGGAATGGATTCATCAACACCACGAGCGGTAGAGATAATAGCCTCGTAGCTTCCACAAGTTTGGGGCATAAATGGTTAAGGTGATCATCTGTGCAAATCTTACAGGGAAACTTCACCTTACGTCTTTCTCATTTTCCCTCTCCATCATTATTATTCGTCTTCTCATTATTACCATTATCCTTCGGTTTATTACCATTTTCTCCACCCTTATGATTATTACGTCCTTTCTTCTTATTCTCGCCTGGTTGCTGGTTACCATTTGGGTTGGACGATGATTGCACAGAGTGTACATCCGCTGGCTGAGTGGGGTTGGAAGACACAGATGAAGCTGGCCCTCCTACAGACTAGTTTAGAGAAAACTTTTTCAAATGGATTGTCACCGAGTCTATGGAATTTACATTAGAGGTACCTACAATGCCATTGGCATGAGGTTTGGGATTTTGTCTAGGCTCATAATGTGACCGTGGTGCATCCAGAAGAAGGTGGTATAACATCCCAGATTGAGAATATATCAATTCTAACTGATGGGATCTAAAGATCGCTTCTTCCTCAGTGGTAACCTAGGAAGTAGCAACATCCTTCGAGATAGGAGCGTGCAAGGACTTAAGGAACCATTATAAAAGAAAGGCCAAGGGTATAGGGGTCTTAATCGACCTCTTTCATCTACGCCACTCTTGGATATGATCTGAGATATGAGTGGTTGTATCCTGGCGTAAAGTCGACAAAATTTCTAGGCCAACATCGTAAAAAACCGACAATTGGAAGTGGTTAAGGTAGACCAATACCATCTGAATAAAGGTACCATATGCCCCCCTAGGTAGCTCGATATGACATTTTGCAGCAACCCCAATGAGAGTGCATTGAAATAATCTTAATCGAATAGAATCGTCATTAAGAGAATTCTATGAGCACCAAAGGTGAAAGGTAGTGACATGATCACCAAGATCCTCTCCATTCTTACCTTCAAACTTCGGTATGTCTGAAGGAATCTCGGTGGGGATGGGGGGCCATGTAGGATCATGAATCATAGGGTCATTCATTAACTTAGAAAAGTTTGGAATATTAAGCATGGCCAAAAAAGGGAGACGGGGTTGCGACATCTGGCCCCAAGATCCCAGGAAAGATTGTGCTTGAGGAACTGTAGCACATACAAGGTTATGGAAAGCACCATGGCCCTATCCATGGTTATAAGGTCCTCCTCCGAGCTGATTCATAATAGGTTGGTTGGGCATCATTCCAGTAGGAATGTTCTATTGGGGGTTATAAAAATTTCCCCCAACTGGATTGGATCTGGGTTGGGGGTTGCCCAAAGCGTGAAACTGACCTCCTTCGGGTGTGAATCTAGAGGATAGAGGTGGATTCATCATTGCAAACATGTTGGTCAGAATCAACATCGAGGAGGTAGGGGTGTAGGACAAAACTTGAGCAGAAGCTTGTCCGCCAGGTTGGTTGTTCCACCCAAAGGAAAGAGGATTGGACCCAAGGTTAAAAGTAGGAATTACTCCCACATTAGGAATCGTTTGATGGATTTGAGAACCACCAAATGAAAATGGAATGTAAGGAGGTGTACTTCCCCCAAGCCCAATGCTAGTATTAAGGCCAACAGCTGGGATGGCATTCGAAAACTGTGAAGTAAAGTTCGAAATACCATAGGAAAAGGGACTAGAAGCCATAGGGATGGAATGAACATTATAGCCTAACGAGTGACCAAGAGACCCAAAAGGGTTTGAGGTGGTATCTTGAGCATTCACTATAGGTCGAGCCATAGAAATGATAGGTGCCTCTGGCACTACAACCATTGAGGTTGTAGGAGTCGAAGGGGTTCCATTAACTATAGTGGGCGTGGGAGTCGAAGGGCTCCCAGTGTTCTGAAGACTAGGTTCAATACTCATCCTTGTAGAATCACAAGTCTCAACGGTGGAGATGTGTGTACCACACCTAATAACTCTATGCCTTTTAGAAGGAAAAGACTCAAAATTCAGTGGTAACTGTAACAAGCGATGGGACCACAGGGGACACTAGTCTGAATCCACGATGACTTAAGACTCTAAAGATGAAAAATCAATCCTAAGGCCAACTAGTAATCAAATATCACACCAAAATTCAAACAACCAATATGCATACAAATGGGGTAAAGTGGTTGAGAGTGGCCTCCCTCCCTAAAGAAGGTATGTCTCACCCAAGAGGGGCCTGAGACTCCCTGCTAAATATTGGAGGTAACAGAATCAATTATAAGGACCCTTGTGGGATTAACAACCAGTCGGTTAGATCCATTTAGAGAGGTAATCCTCCATAAAGGTTGTGTGTTGTTCAACCCTTATCTAATTTAGGGTATCTGCAGAATCACGCTTGCAAGTAACCTATGTGGCACCTAAGTCAAGCAACTAATAAACCTTTGCATAACCGATGCACATGCGATCAGTCAAAAGTCAGGTCCACCATATGGGCAGGGTAGCAGAGCCTGAAACCTTGAAAGTATCACCTCTCACAGAGGTAAACGCACTAGCAAGATCCCCAGATACGAATATATCCCCAAAAATATCTCTGAAGCTAGGAAGGTATCAGGGGGATATCCCTTCAACCGATTTCACGCGACCTTGTGAGTAACTCCGGTGTTAGCGGAGCCTCCTGATATTACCAATTATACAATGGATTTCTCCACTCCCTTTCTCAAACACATATGTTGATTTAATTGCCTTGGATAAATTTACTCACAAAATCCTATTACAAGGCACTAAATCCTAAGCTAGTTTTTGCACCCTAGAAAATAAAATCGTGACTAATCAATTTTAAATTATAGCATTAATTTTAGTGGCCGTGATTACTCAAAAGGGGTATGGTAGTGAAACTCATGATGTTATGATTTTGCAAGAAAAGTAAATATGAAAATAATGCAAATTCCTAACTTTAACTTTCAATGAATTATATGCTTCTAAAAACCAATGCAATTTTCAATTTCAACTATGCAATTCGGAAGTAAAAATGCAATCTTTCATTACATGCACTAAGCTAATGACAAGGACTCAAAAAGACCCAAATGCCAAGCAATGCAAAATGCCTATTTTTTTTGTATTTTCAATATAATAAAAATGAATATCCATGGAACGAAAGGGAAACTTGATATATAACTCTAATGTGTATAGAAAGAGATAACTCAAGTAGGATACCAAGAAGAAAAACACCCAGCCCAATGTACAAGGGAAATCAAAATGAAAAGATGATGAGAAAGAATCTGCCGAGAAATTCAACCAAAGATAGGTTTCCCATCATCCCACAAGCACTTAACATGAACCACAGAGACCTAAGAAGGCTCAACAAACATCAAATCCCACCTAGAAACCACCAGAACAAGCAAACAATCCAGGAAAACTGATGTACACGACTGTTTGGGAAAACATAACATATATACGCATCCTATAGAGGGACAACCTGCGTATGTACGCAACTATTAGGGAAAAAAGCGTGTATATGTTTCAAAACAAGGCCAGGCAAGGGAGAAAGGATGAAAAATCATACCTAGAGTGAACAGAGGTTGTCAAGCAATAATACAACAAGAAACACAATAGGAACGAGAGCAATCTAAGGAGAAAAGTACTCCAAACACTAAGAAAGAAGATTCAATCCCTAGTATGGTCGCCAATTCTGTTACGAGGAAAATCTCACTATGGATAGGGTAAACCACAATAGACGGAAATGACTGCATGAATCAACTCTCTTCTCAAGTATTCTATATAAACAAATATGCTAGCAAGACTAGCTAAAATGCCTACCTCATCTAGATGTTTGATGAAGTCCACCATTGAGCACTTGACCCAAAGCAATATACGTGCAACTAGTCCTCAACAACCAAGTAAAGCAAGAATATGGTGATATTATATAAAGTTATCATATTCAATAGCATAATCCATTAATAAACAAGACAAATATTCCCATGGAATAATAATTCAAATATTTTCAAGATATCAATTGGATGGGAAAAGAGTATTTCTATTAATATGTGATAAACAGAAGTGAAAATGTTACAAACTTCTGTGTCGGCACAGTTTGGAACTGAGAAACTAAGTTCCTTCTAGCTGAGCCTCCACCACTTCAATCATCCACCAAAGGCAAGCTCATAAGAGAGAAACAATGAGGTTCTCAATCAATAAGGGAAGAGCTTGGGGGCTGAACACTGTGTTCAGACTTAAAGGACAAAGGGATGCAGACTCAATATGAAGTAAATAATTCCTCCATAGTAACTTTGCTCTCAAATTTGAATTCTTTCTCGTATTTCCATAGCTCGAAATTGGCCCATTTATAGCTTTCAAAATGGAACTGAAGGGCCGAGTCAAAATATTTCCAATATATGGAAGGCCAAGGATCATAGATATCCTATTATGATATTGAAACCCAACATTAATTTTCATTTTCTAGCACAAATCTTGATGTATGCTGGTTTTGGTGAAGCAACTTGCATATACACATACTGTATAGTGTTCAAGATGCATATATGTGGAAAAATATTTATTTTTGGCTCTGGATTTTATAAACAAGGAAGATAAGTCTGCATGGGTAAATGGAAAAAGGTCTTCTCGGAAAGATTGCATAGGGTGAGGTAAATATTGCTATAACAAACAAGAGAAACACTCCTACAATGTTGTATCCAATAAAAGTGTCTCATAACGATCCCCTTCTCTTCAATTCCCAAGCTCTAAAACCATGTTAATTTTCACATGAAACTCTATGTGACTAATTTTTAGAACTGAAAATTGCTTCCTAGTGATATAACAGTAAAATCCTAGTTCTTATCACTAAACTATTTTACACTAAAAATTATTGACCGAAATTATATGCAGTAGAAAAACAAAATATCATAGATGATTCATCAACACATATGAGACACAAATTTTAGTTCTGTAGACTTGTCAATTCCACGAATCCTGAGGGAAAAACCATCCTTCCCAACCAATACAAATATCAACAAAATATGAGAACAACAGTGTCCTCCAATAACCATACAAATCAGAAAAACAAACCTCAACAAATATCCTGGAAATATATTTTGCCGAAAAATATATAGAAAACCACCTGTACAACCTGTTGATGTCACCTATCACACTATACAGACCTGCACCTATCTATAAAAACTATGTATAGATTTACGTGATTGTTCGCAATGCAACCTACATATGCTCTTTGTTGTTCCCATTGCAACCCGTGTACATGCACAAAAAAATTGGCTTCCTTCACGCATGCATCCTTCTTTACTTTCCATATTTGATCTAGAAACCCTAGGCTAGATTGCCTAGGTGCATAAATCTCCTTGCCACTATTTCCATACTCCCTAGAATTTTTTTTTTCTCATGTATGATAACTTCTCTCCTTTATATACAAGTCCAATGAGTGAGTTCAGGAGCCCTTCCTAAACTCAACAATTAATTAGAATATTTTATTCCTCTTTGTGGGTGTGGCACCCCCACACAAGACCACAAATCCCACCAACTTACCCATGAATCTATAACCTCATACAAGGGCCGATTTAACTGAAACAAAAGTATGATATGGTGCCAGTGAAGATTCTCACATGCCTAACACCTTGGTCTCTTGTGGGAATACCACTTGAAGATACAAAAAATCAACATCGAGGAAGTAGATGGGGTGCTTTCATAGCCCTATATACCCTGATATAGGTGTCATATTCCATCAAGTACCAATCCCCAATCCTCTTGATGATAGATATTTCTTTTTTAGTCATACACCGGGTTGGTGTGCATAAAATGAACTCGTATAACGGGGCCAGGAAATGCTCACAGATATTTTCTTACTTTGTTTTGTACTTGTGATCCCAGAGCACTTTACAATATATATAAATGGCTATGTATGTTGGCTTCCATGTCCAACCCATATTCTAGTATCGATGGGATACACACATGATTTTTATGAGGTAAGAGAACATGTGGAAACAAAAGAAGTTCCTAAGCGAGGCTTCTACAACTGTTGTGATGGATTATACTAGGTTTGTTGAGAGGATCTCATCCCAGTTAAATGATGATCCTTTTTTTGCACAATACTAAATCAATGGCATGTCTGATAAGGGGAATTTGCATGCATTTGGCTCTCCATACAACCTGCATAACATGGCCACCATATATTGATAAGGATTTCTTAGCACGGTCGTGGGGTATCCTATAGTGGGTCTGAGCTTGAATTGCTTATCTGGATTATACCATATGGTTCATAGTTCTTTGTATGTATGCTTGAATTCACCAAGAAGTTTTTCATCTAGCTCCTTGGACCCCTTTTCTAGATGATGTCATTTGGACAGGTCTTCAATAAAGAATGTTGTTATAGTTTCTCCCCTCACATTATAGATATATATGTTCCCTAATTCCACATGTTTAAGTATCCAGGCGTTGGCATCATCATAGGGGAATACAACAACACATGATGCTACCCTATGTATTCCATACTTTCTAATGTTCCTGAAAATATTGAGTTCGTCCTGGTCCTCAACATCAATAACAAAGTTATGTTTTTTAAATTATGATGGATGTCACCCCATATGAGTGCATCTTCTCCATTTTCTCAGAATCTGGAAGTGTCATTGTACATTACCCCGACAATGTCTGAATCATCTCCGATTTGGAGGCCACTCTCGGAGGCCTCGGTGAAAGGTGCTTTGCTGACTTCCTTCTTCCTTGGGGACATGTTTGAATCTACAAAGAAAAATATGAGATCAATGCAATGCAAAATCAAATAAAAACATGGACATGGTTGGATCAACAATTACTTATGCATATAAATAAGTTTGTCTAAGTATCCATGTAAACTACCCAAGGATTCACTCAAGCCGATGCTAGGTGGAAGATCATCATCTGAAGAAGACACTATAATAGTAGGCATTGTGAATGTTTCAGTCTTAATGAAAATGGACAAAAAAATCTAGGTCGAAAAGGTCAAAAATCTTAAAACTAGAGCAATTCGTACGAATTGCTCTGATGGTTATTGAAGGAGTTAATATTAACTGGATTGGTGGGTTGTTACATACATAAGAGAAGTTGGTGTGAAAATCGATGGTAGATTCTAGGAGATTTAATGGAAATAACATTGATGGGTTTTCTTTGTGTGCTAAAATATTTAGCATAAAAGGATCCAATGTGCACCAGAGAAATTCATACCAAAGGTGTCAAATACACTGGGGAAGTTCATAAAAGATTCACTGAACAAATAGATGAAAATCATGTGAAGTGTGCCAGTGTGTGAGTATGGAAACCAAAGATATTTGTGTCAATTCCTTTAGTGAATATCGAAGGAGTTTGTATTAAGTCTTCCAGTTAGATCGGGAAATTTCGTACGAAATTCTCCAGTTAGACCAAGAGAATTGGTGTTAACATCATTGGTTATATCGAAATATTTCATAAAAAATCTCCTAGTTTAATAAAACATATTTTTCAAATTTTCATTAAGTCTCATACTAGGGTTTGATCTTGGTTTCTAGTTTCAAGTATTAAGGTCGTGAAAGTTTGTATTCATTTGAGAGATCTAAATTGGGAAACACCCTTGATGAAATTCGGACCTAGAGACTTTCTAGGGTCTTGGTTAAAAAAATTTAGGGTTTCATACATTAGAAAAACTTCACCGGGGAAGGTTTGAGGTTTATCTTAGGAGACTGCCATCCCTAGTGGAAAGTGGTAATGAGAAATGAATATGGAATTAGAAAATAGGATAAGTTAACTCAAAGGTTTAGAAATAAGCTCGTGGCTATGGCCCTCGGGATGTAAGCAACTAATGGGATGAGACAACAGAGAAAATTCAGGGCCATGAGTTGAAAAGGGGACTGGTTGAAGAGTCGAGGGCATGGGGAAGGGATGAAAATCATAGATTTGAGCGGAATATTTAACTCATAATTTAAATGAACAAACCATGACCCTATAATTATCCTAACCTCTAAAAGTGTAACATTGTCAGGTAGATTATGGCTTACCTGGACAAGTGCCAGGTGGGTGATGGAGAGATTGGTTACACTATGAACAAAGGTGAAGAAATGATGGGTGAGTGACTTCTCATATAGGCATTGGGCACACTAAATGCATGGGTGGGAATTGTACATTTATACCGGAGGAAATTATGGGAATTCCTTTGGTATACACTGAAGGAATTTGTATTAAAGTCCTCGGTGTAGAATGGAGGACTTGATATAAAGTGCATCGGTGGTCATGAAGAGGAAGAAACAAACTCCTCATGTCAAACCGAAATATTTGGTACAAATTCACATGATGGTAAAGAAGCGAATACAAGAACTCCTTAGGTTTGATTGGAGGAGTTTGTAGGAACTCCTCTTATCAAACTGGAGGAGTTAATATAAAGTTATGCAGTGGAAATTTTAGTGTTTCAGAATTTTTCATGGGGAGTGTTTTGGTGTCTAATGGAATATTTGGAGGGAACTCCTCGAGTGTACACCAAAGGAGTTTAAATTAACTTTTTCGAGGACCAAGAACTTTCAAAATTTTCCTAAGTACTTGGAAATGAACTTGCGATCCCAACCATGCTAAGAAGGCATAAATGAATTACTTAGAGTGAGATGAAATCATTAAGATAATCAATTAAAGAATTTTTTTAAAGAAGAATAAAAGGGGGATCAATTTTCTTGGAGGGGGCTTTGAAAGAAAATGTACAAGAAAATGGAGGGTTGTTGTTTCCTATCACAATAGTTGGATATTAAAGGACATTCATCAAGGTATTTTCCAAGATTGGAAATCCAATTACTTCATCACAGAAGAAGGATAATAAATTTGTATGGTCAACAGAGTGTGAATCCATCTTTTAGCAGCTGAAGCATCTTTTGACCAACACTCGTGTTTTCAATATTGCAGACCCTAAGAAATATTTCTTGTTTTTCACTGACGCTTTCAAGGAAGGGTTCGGTGGAGTTCTTATGCAAAAATGAAAAGTGATATGTTATGAGTAACGAAAGTTAAATGAGCATGAGCAGTGGTATCTAACCCATGATTTGGAACTTGCAGCGACAGTGCATGCACTGAAGATGTGGAGGAATTACTAGCTTGAAAGAAGGTTTTTCTTGGTGACAGACCGTTGTGTTCTGAAATTCCTATTTGATCATCCATGGTTGAATGATATACATTCTAGATTGTTGGCAAATATTTAACAGATAGTGAATGGAAAATATTTAACAGACAGTGAATGCTTGTCATTGATGGCAAGTACAAAAGTAATGATGGCTTGAGTATAGCAGCGATGATCAATAGGCAAATAGAAGATAAGTCCAGGAAGATCGAATGATCAAAGGCAATGCAAAATTGACAAAATGATCGAAGGCTCGAGAATCATTTCTGATCGTTGGATCCCATCCAAAATTCCCAACAGCATGAGGGCCGTCAGATCTGAATAAAGACAAGAAGAGCGCACTGAGGAGGAGGATAGATCTCAGGCATTAGATCTGAGCGCAGGGTCCGACCACCATTGTATTGAGGAAAACCTGCACGATCTTTAAAAGTGCAAGGAGTAGAGGGCTCACAAATCTCGAAAGCAGGAGGACCATCCATCTCAGGGGGTTATGTGAACCGTTGATCCAACTCCCTGTCGGAGTTTCGAGGATCGCGTGTTGGAGATGTCAAAGAAACAATGCAACAGGAATTGTAATGTCCCCACTTTGGGACATCATCACAGGGCAGAGATTTATGATGACCAAAGTAGCCAGATGGATGCTAGAGCAAGTACAGGGGTATTTGAGAGGCCAGGGAGAGATAAGGAGATTTTTAGAGGTAAAAAGGTTAATTAATTAATTAAAGTGATTTAATTAATTAATTAAATATTATAAAATGAAAGTCACTTTGGAGGGAAA
>JASDQU010374456.1:109591-128059 GCA_032191745.1 Picea mariana | reverse complement strand
AATAGGTTAAGTGACCTAGAAATGGGTTAAGCGACCTAGAAGATGGAGAGTATAAATAAGAGGCAAGACTCTCTAATTTTACATCACACTTGAGCATATTGAATATATATAGGTGAATGTGGTAACAAAAGGATATCTAAGCCAAATTTGAGAGGGAAGGTGAAGAAAAGAAGGCTGGAATTCAAGGGAGGATAAATTCTTTTGATGATGCTTTCTAAGGTATGTTATTTACATGTCATCTCACCATTTTCGCAATAAAGTTTTTTCTATAATGATTCAGACTATGAAATTGATGATCCATTGAGGAAACATATCCAAGTATCTGTAGTAAAAAAATCATCTTGTGGGTCATTGTCTTTTTGGAGTTACACTCCATGGAAAATAGGGTTTGTGGCTAGTCCTGAAACTAGTTTAAAAAAGGTGTTTCGGGTAAAAACATCATAACTTCTTCATAACAGAGCCAAATTAAGTAATACCAAATATGTTGGTTAGAGTATAGTCTGTAGTATATGTGTAACATTTTCAGATCCATTCAACAAATATTTCATGTGGGGCACGCTCTACAAGGTCGCTCTCTAGAATAAGACAGAATTCAACAAGGTATGCCATTTTTGCTATAACTCCTTTTCTGAGAGGTTCCAAGTAGTGAAACCTAGAAGAGTTGCATAAAACACATTGAAGAACATTGTGTATCATTTTCATATCTTTATTCATTACATGTACATAGTTATGATTATTTCAAGTTAGGGTTGTTGACTGATCCAAAACTAGTCATGTGAGACTAAAGAAAAGGTTGATGAAAATGCTAGTCTCTTGTTGTTAAAGTTAAATAAGGTTTGCAAGTATGTGATCATATACACTAGGTCTATTACAAAGTTACAAATCATATTTGGATGATGATATTGATGAGGGATTTTGATTGAGGTACATGTTGGGTACATGGCTGAGACAAGTAGTTGATGAGTTGGAACATACATGAGGTGTATAGTTGATGATGTTGGTACATATTGATGAGTCATAGTTGATGAGTAGTTGACACATGATTGGTACATACTTGGTACATGTTTGGATTCACTTGTTTATCATACAAGTTGATTATAGGTTGTTTGGTACAAGTTGGTGCATAGTTGATGCACTTGTTTATGGTACAAGTTGATTACAGGTTGAGGTACATGTTGATGCATGGTTGATGCATGGTTCAGATTTATTGGTATAGGTTTACAATGGTATATCTCACATTGATAGTGTGACAATGTTTCCATCATTCTACTTCTACTTCAGAGCAGTTGGACGGGGCAAGGATAGGTGGTTGTATTCACCTTCCGGTTGTATTCGAAGAACATAGGGGGTTGTAGCCAGAGAATAGGGGAGTTGGAGCTTCCTTTAGGTTGTAGCCTGAGAAACAAGAGTGTTGGAGCCTCCTTCTAGTTGTAGCTAGAAAACAAAGGAAGTTAGTGCTTCCAATGAATGTAATTCTTCAAGACATATAAGAAAAAACTTTATGTGGTTTTCTCCCGCTTTGGGTTTCCACCTAAAACACAGGTGTATTGTGTATGTGTATGATTTTTCATTGCTTATTTAATCTACAGTTATTGGATGATAATGCTACATTGATATAACACTTGGATTATATGGTTAAAAAGGATTAAATTTCCCTATTACTCATTCACCCCCCTCTCAGTGATCCAACAATTGGTATCAGAGACGGTTCCTTCAAAAATCAGTTTAACCACTAAAAGGTAGATCATGGAGAGAAACAACTTGTATAAAAATGGAATACTACAGTTCAATGGACAGAAGTATGCATTTTGGAGCATAAGGATTAAAACATATATATAAGCATAGGGATTTGAAATTTGGCAATCAATTGTAGATGGATACATAGCACCAACAGTTCTGCGAACAAATGACAAAGCAGTGAAACTCGGTCAGAATAATTCCAAATCCAAAAATTGACTTTTGAATGGTCTTAGTGAAATGGTATTCACCAAAGCTACACATTGTAAATCTGCTAAAGAGATTTGCGACAAACTTCAAAATATTTATGAAGGAGATTCAAAATTCAAAGCAACAAATCTTCAAACTTACAAATGTCAGTTTGAACAACTTAAGATGAAGGAAGATGAGAATATTGCAGCTTACGTTTTACGAGTTGATGAAATAATAAATGCAATCATAGGATTGGGAGAAGAAATCAAAGAATCTGTAATTGTTCTAAAAGTACTAAGATCTCTTCCTATGAGATTTGACCCTAAGATATCAGCACTAGAAGAAAGATCATATCTAAACTCAATAAGCATGGATGAATTACATGGAATATTCACATCATATGAAATGAGAACTGAACAAGAAAATCCAGATATAAAATAAGAAGCCTTCAAAGCATCCAAAAATTCAAAGAAAAAGGAAAGGAAAAAAGAAGAACATAGCAGTAGCAATGATGTCTCGGAAGATGATGAAGAGGTGGCCAACTTTGTCAAAAGATTGAACAAGGGAACTGACGATAGGTATAGAGGTAAGCTTCCTTTGATTTGTTTTAATTGTGATGGTATTGGTCATTTTGCTAACAAATGTCCTTATAAGAAAAAGAGAAATGATGAAGGTTACTCAAAGGGAAAACAAACATATAAAGGAAAAAGAACCATAAAGAAATTTAAAAAAAAAGCTTATGCACCAAAGAAGACATCTCATCATTAGATGAAGATGAAGTCAGTGACAGTGAGATAGAAAGAGTTCTATTCATGGCAATAGAAGAATTTGATAAAGATGAATTTAAAGAAGAAAACAAAAAAGCCGAAGAAGAATATGAAGAAGCCGAAGAAGAATATGAAGAAGTCGAAGAAGAAATTGAAGAGGCAGAAGTTGACTATCGAGAAGAATTAATGTGTGCCATAGAAGTTATCGGAAGAAAAAAGAAGAAAAAAAAGAAACTACAAGCAGAGCTAGACAAGAAACAAGACACTAAAGAACTAGAACAAATGATCACAAATTTGAAGGTTCAAATAGAAGAAGATAAAATAATTGAAGAAGAACTCAAAGAACAACTAGAAGAAAAAGACAAGATCATTGGAAATTTGGAAGCAAACATTGTCACATTAAGAAAGGATATTCAAAATAAGAATATGTAGAACAACTCCAAATTTTTGGATGACATTATCAGCAGTCAAAAATCTCATCTTGACAAGTCCAGACTTGGATACAGTTAGACAGAAAAAGGATCAAGCTCCAAAACAAGTAAGAAACATATCCAAAAATCTATGTAGAAACAATCAAGAGGGATATGAATATCTACAAGGAATATTAGAAGGACACTCCTCCACTGAGAAGATTTAGATTTCAGAATCAACAACTGACAGATAGGCCTCGGGAAGAAGAAGAATTTATAAGAGTACCTCCTTTCATAAGATCTTCAACTCCTAGGTATCAAACTATCTTTTTTGGTATATGTTATGCATGTAATAATTTTGGACATAAAGTTGTGAATTGTAGAGCTAACAATAGGAACACAAACAACTTTGAAAGTCATACACAAAGGGGTTATCCAAGAAGGCCTAGTGAAACATAGAGAATAAGTTACAACATGTTTGAATCTTTGAGCACTGAAGTGGAATGTTACAAATGTAAAAAATTTGGACACATGGACAAATATTTCAGAATGAGAATCCCTCCTAGATAACTGCAACAGACTAACAACAGTTAGATACATGAACCTCAGAAAAGGACATGGATAAGAAAGTAGGATTAATATAGAAATGAAGAATGCACACTCGCTCTACAATCTAAGCATAAGAAACGTGATTGGTATGTTGAAAGTGGGTTTTCAAAACACATGACAGGTGATAGAGAGAAGTTTCTTACATTACAAAAGGAAAGAGATGGATCAGTCTCCTTCAAAAATGATGATTCAACCAAAATCATTGGAAAAGGCATAGTCAGAATTGGGAACAAGAATAGAAAGGCAGAAAATGTTCTACTAGTAGAAGATATGAAACACAATCTTCTAAGTGTGAGTCAAATGTGTGACCAAGGTCATAAAGTTATTTTCGATTCACAAAAGTGTGAGATAAGAAAAGAAGGTTCAGGAAAATTGATTGCTACAACTGTGAGAACTTCAAGCAACATATATGTGTTAAGTGAAATTGGAAATGAAAAGTGTTGTCTAGGAAAGGAATATGAGAGTTGGCTATGGCACAAGAGAATGGGTCACATACATTTTGATAACCTTGTCAAAGTCAACAAAAGAGAACAAAACAGAGAAATTCCCTAGATCATGAAACCAACCAACACTTTATGCAAGCATTGTCAACAAGGAAAGAAAACAAATACCATGTTCAAATCAAAGGAATATTCAATGACAAGACCATTGGAAATTATGCATACTGATCTAGNATTAAAAGGTGAGAAATACTTTATGTTATTAGTTGATGATTATACAAGAATGACCATAGTTTTGTTTCTCAAGAATAAGTCAGAAGCTTTTGAAAACTTCAAGATCTACAAGGAAATGGTTGAAAATGAAATGGATTCAAAAATCAAATGCTTGAGATATGATAATGGAGGAGAGTTCACTTCAAAGCAATTTATGGACTACTGCAACACTCATGGAATGAAAAGGAAATTCTTCATTGCTAGGACACCTCAACGGAATGGAGTTGTTGAAAGAAAATAAATGACAGTATAGGAAATGGCTCAAACAATGCTAATGGATTCAAAATTGGCAGATATTTTTTGGACACAGGTAGTGCATACAACAATTCACATTCAAAACAGAGTAATTCTCAGAAACACCATTGAAAAAACTCCTTACGAGCTATGGAAAGGAAGACCAACAAATGTAAAGTACTTCATAGTTTTTGGAAGAAAATGCTACATCAAAGGAGAAGATGGAAAAATGGGAAAGTTTGACTCTCATGTGGACAAAGGAGTACTTATTGTTTATTCAAGTACAAGGAAAGTATACAAGTGTTACAATATGATATTGAACAAAGTTGTAGAAAGCATCAATGTAACAATTAATGAAACAGGTAGACCAGAATAAAAGCAAGAAGAAAATGAATCAATGGAACAACTTTTCAAAGAAGAAGCAGAAGATGAAAATGAAGTAGATGAAGAGAATTCGATAGAATAAGAAGAGAAAGTTCAACAAGTGCCTCCAAAGACACCTAGAAGACAAGTAAAAAAGAATCATCCTTCAAATCAAATTATCGGAAACAAAGATGCAAGAGTTGAGACTAGAAGAAGAATCCGTTCACCAGAACAAACACACCTAGCACTCACATCTACAATTGAACCAACCTATTTTGAAGAGGCCAGCAAGGATCAATTTTGGAACAAGGCCATGGATGAAGAATTGGATCAAATAGAGAAAAATGACACTTGGGAATTGGTTCCAAGACCAAAGGATAAGAATGTGATCGACACAAAGTGGTTATACAGGAATAAATTGAACGAAGATGGACAGGTTATAAGGAACAAATCTAGATTGGTATGTAAAGGATATGTACAGGTTGAAGGAATCGACTTTGAAGAGACATTTTCTCTAGTTGCGAGAATGGAAGCAATCCGATTGATTTTATCTTATGCATGCTCCAAAAATATTAAAGTGTATCAGATGGACGTAAAATCATATTTTTTGAATGGGGAACTTGAAGAAGAAGTCTACATTGAACAACCAGAAGGATTTTAGTTGTCAGAGAATGCAGACTATGTGTGCAAATTAAAGAAGGCCTTGTATGGTCTAAAATAGGCTCCTAGAGCATGGTACTCTAGACTGGATAAATATCTATAGTAGGCATGGTTTAGAAAAGGAAGTGCCGACAACAACCTCTACATCAAGGTAAGTCAAGGTAATATTTTATTAATTGAAGTTTAGGTTGATGATATTATTTTTGGTAGTGATGATGACAGGTTAAGCCAGAAATTTGCAAAGGATATGCAAAATGATTTTGAAATGTCATTACTTGGAAAACTATCCTTCTTTCTTGGACTTTAGATACGTCAAAGAAAAAAAGGAATTTTTTTTTCTCAAACCAAGTATATCATAGAAATGATAAAGAGGTTTGGAATGGAAGGTTGCAAACCAGTTATCACTCCCATGCAAACCAGTTGCAAATTAAGAAAAGATGATGATTCAAATTCGACATATCAGAGGTAATATAGGTCAATGATTAGCAACCTACTATATGTGATAGCATCTAGACCATATGTAATGCAAGTAATTGGACATGTGGCACAATTTCAAGGAGCACCAAAGGAATCACATGTATTAGCAGTGAAGAGAATTTTCAGATATCTCAAAGGAACAGAAGAGTTTGGATTATGGTATCCAAAAGGAAAGGATCTATCTCTTATTGCCTACACAGATGCAGATTGGGAAGGTTGTATTGATGATCGACGAAGAACCAGTGGAACAACGTTCTACTTGGGTGAGTGTTTAGTATCATGGATAAGAAAGAAACAATCATCAATATCTCTATCTACATTCGAGGCAGAGTATATTGCAACAACAACATGTTGTACACAGGTTCTTTGGATGAAACAAACTTTGACAGATATATAGGTTGAGTATGATGAGCCCATTCCAATCTATTGTGATAATACAAGTGCCATCAATATCTCAAAGAACCTGGTGATGCACTCCAAGATGAATCACATTCCAATCAAGTGTCACTTTATACAGGAACAGGTTGCAGAAAAGAACATCAGAGTTAATTATGTGGGAACAAAAGAACAAGTGGAAGACATCTTTACAAAACCACTTCCACAGGAAGCCTTTGAGTATCTTCTCCAGAGACTCGGAGTTATTTATACTCCAAAATGAATGATTTTGAATGCTTATCTTATATGTCTTACATGTACACAAGGAAGCACCATAAAGAGGGCAATTCAGTCAGGGGGAGTAGCCCCGGATGGAAATATACCTTTGCCATTTATGACAATGGGGGAGAGATTTATCAGATGCAGAGGACAGAGGCATGGTTCCAGGGGGAGAAATGGTCACAGAGATGTAGAGGAAAGAGGCATGTTTCCAATGGGAGCATGAGTGACATGAATTCAGTATTGCATCAGAGTGTTTCCATCAATGCCAAAGGGGGAGATTGTTGATTAAGGTCGGTTTTCATTGTTGTCAACCCTTGAAGAAAGTCTGGTCGAATTCCGGTAGCACAAAGGTTTGGGTAATGGACCCAAGTTTTTTTCATGTATAATGGTATGATTTTTAATATATTGTAAGGTAATACTATTATATATGAATAGTACATGTCATGCCATTTCTGGTGGTATGTGGAACGTCACATAACTCCTCACAGTTTGAGAGTTATGGCCTTATGAAGTTGGAGGACCCTCATATGTTGTATTGAAGCCCCAAAAGGTCAAAGATGTCAAAGAGCTTGCAAAGAAGAAATTATCATTTAAATGATAAAAGTAAAGTGACAAAGTCAAGAAGGATTATTTAAGTAATAAAGTGAAGTGACAAAATCAAAGAAGATTATTTAAATGATAAAGTGAGGTGACAAAGTCAAGGAGGAATATTTAAATGATAAAGTAATGGAGAACTTTCTAATTATGGAAAGTGGTTAACCCTAAAAACGAGGAAAATAGATTAAGTGACCTAGAAATAGGTTAAGTGACCTAGAAATGGGTTAAGTGACCTAGATGGAGAGTATAAATAAGAGGAAAGGCTCTCTCATTTTACATCACACTTGAGCATATGGAATATATATATAGGTGACTACGGTAAACAAAGGATATCTAAGTTGAATTTCACAGGGAAGGTGAAGAAAAGAAGGCCGAAATTCAAGGGAGGATAAATTCTTTTGATGATGCTTTCTAAGGTATGTTATTTACAAGTGATCTCACCATTTTCACAATAAAGTTTTTTATAGAATTATTCAGACCGTGAAATTGATACTCCATTGAGGAAACATATCCAGGTATCTGTGGTAGAAAAATAATCTGGTGGGTCGTTGTATTTTTGGAGTTACACTCCATGGAAAATAGGGTTTGTGGCTAGTCCTGAAACTAGTCTAAAACAGGCATTTCGGTTAAAAATGTCATAACTTCTTCATAACATATCAAAATTCAGTAAGACAAAATGTATTGGTTAGAGAACAGTCTATATTATTCTGTGTAACATTTTCTTATTCATTCAACAAATATTCCGTGTGGGGCACGCTCTATAAGGTCGTTCTCTAGAATAAGCCAGAATTCAACAAAGTATGTCATTTTTGCTATAACTCCTTTTTTGAGAGGTTCTAAGTAGTGACACCTTAAGGAATTGCATAAAACATACTGAAGAACATTTTGTATCATTTTCATATCTTTATTCATTACAGGTACATAGTTATGATTATTTCAAGTTAGGGTTGTTGACTAATCCAAAACTAATCATGTGAGACTAAAGAAAAGTTTGATAAACATGCTAGTCTCTTGTTGTTAAAGTTAAGGAAGGTTTGTAGGCATGTGATCATATACACTAGTTCTATTACAGAGTTACAAATCATATTTGGATGATGATATTTATGAGGGCTTTTGGTTGAGGTACATGTTGGGTACATTGTTGAGACAAGTAGTTGATGATTTGGCACATATATGAGGTGTATAGTTGATGATGTTGGTACATATTGATGATTCATAGTTGATGAGTAGTTGACACATGATTGGTACATACTTGGTACATGGTTGGATGCACTTTTTTATGGTGCAGGTTGATTATAGGTTGTTTGGTACAGGTTGGTGCATGGTTGATGCACTTGTTTATGGTACAGGTTGGTTACAGGTTGAGGTACAGGTTGATGCACTTGTTTATGGTACATGTTGATTATAGGTTGAGGTACAAGTTGATGCATGGTTCAGGTTTATTGTTACAATTTTACAGCGGTATATCTCACAGTGATAGTGTGACAGTGGTTCCATCATTCTACTTCTACTTCAGGGTGGTTGGACGGTGCAAGGACAGATGGTTGTAGCCACCTTCCGGTTGTAGCTGGAGAACATAGGGGGTCGTAGCCAGAGAATAAGAGAGTTGGAGCTTCTTTTAGGTTTTATCCTGAGAAACAAGGGGGTTGGATCCTCCTTCCAGTTGTAGCTGGAAAACAAAGGAAGTTGGTGCTTCCAATGAATGTAATTCTTCAATACGTATAAGAAAAATCATTATGCGGTGTTCTCCCTCTTTGGGTTTGCACGTAAAACACCGGTGTACTATGTATGTCTATAATTGTTCATTTGTTCATTTCTTATTTACTCTACAGTTATTGGATGATAATGCTACATCGATATAACATTTGAATTATATGGTTGAAAAGGATTAAATTTCTCTATTACTGATTCACCCCCCTCTTAGTAATCCAATAACACTTACCAGTAGCAAGTGTAGGTGAGTCTGACATCAAGAAGTGAATCAAAATTCTCTTGCAAGAAGATAATTGTTTCAACCTATTAAGAGACAAATTACAAAAAAAACCCAGTGAGAAAAAGTATGGGGGATATCAACGTGCAACATATGAGCTACTATTATATAACAACAGGTTATATGTGCATGATTCAGTAGAACTGAAACATTTCATTATGGATGAATTTCATAGGAGACCATATGTAGGTCATCCTGGTTATCAAAAGATGATAACAACAGTAAGTCATTCGTATTACTGGCCAAGAATGAAGCATGACATCTCAAAGTATATTTCTAAGTGTTTGGAGTTCCAACAAGTCAAAGTTGAACACAAGAATCCTACAGGATTGTTGCAACCATTACAAATTCAAGAATGGAAATGGGAGACAATCTCCATGGATTTTATTATTGGTTTACCAAATAAATTTATACAACATGATGCAATCTTGGTAGTGGTGGATAATTTGAGCAAGGTATCTCACTTTATTCCCATCTAATCCACCTTTAAATCTATAGATGTTGTTGATATTTTTATGAAATATACTTTCAGATTGCATGGTTTTCCCAAGACCATAATTTCTTACAGAGATGCAAAGTTCACTTTGAATTTATGAAAATCCTTGTTTGCAGTATTGAGAACATAGATAGAATTAAACATGGCCTACCATCCTCAAACAAATGGTCAAACCAAAAGAGTGAACAAAGTATTGGAAGACATTTTAAGGATGCATGTCATGCACCAACCCAAATAGTGGGATGAATATCTACCCTTGGTAGAGTTTTCCTATGATTCCATTTGAGGCTCTATATGGTAGGAAATGCAGAGTTCCAATCAGTTGGGATAGTCCAAAGGATAGAATCACACTTGGGACAGACTTGTTAAAGGAAAATGGAGTAGGCAGTGATCAAAGTAAGGTAGAATTTGAAAATAACCCAGGGTAGGTAGAAGAGCTATGCAGATAGTAAGAGAATCCATAAAGAATTTAAGGTGGGATATCATGTGTATTTCAGGGTAAAACCCAAAACAATATCCCTAAGGATGGAATTTGTGTCAAGTTAGCACCCCAATATTGTGGATCATTTGAAGTCTTGGAAAGAGTGGTACCAATAGCATATAGACTTGTCTTACCACATATTTTTCTATCTTGCAATTTCTTCCATGTATATTTATTAAAGAATTATGTGCATGACTCTAATCATGTTATTGATTGGACTGTGAAACAGGTGGAACCATAGGGATAATTCCAGCCTAAACCTCAATGCATCATAGATAGGAGAGAAATTTTTCTCAGGAGCCTAACTATCGTGCAATTCAAGGTGCAATAGAATCACTTTGGAGCACATGAGGCCACATGGGAACTAGAAGATTCCATGAGGATGGCATACCCATTTTTTTTCCTATATAGAACTGTATATATTGTGTTTTAAACATCGAGGACAATGTTTATTTAAGGGGGAGGGGAATGTAACACCTTGTTTTCCCCCATGACTGTAATTATGATAAGACTTCATGTGTTGTGAATTATGAAGCATGTAATTATGTTTATGATTAATGAAAACACCCCAGACATTTGAATATGAAGGAAGCATTGAGTATTGGCCATGATACCACAAATATGACTAGCAAGGTGGAATTGGGAAGTTTCAATGAGGAAAATAGGAAGACTTCTCAGCAATCCATCCTACATTACATTAATTGAATACACTACATATCCAATGTACCTAGATTTCACTGACCCATGGGACCTATTTATGGTGATAAGGGTGGGTGGTTGAGAAGTTATAATTGTTGGCCAATTTGGTACTTGTAGGAGTGAATGGTCGACTAAGAATCAAGCCAAAAGAATGCAAAATATTTTCCCCTATGATTTAAGAGACTAACACTGCGGGCTTGCTTTTGACATAAGTCATCAGTGATCCAGAGGAGGAGTAGAATGTTCCAGCGGGGAAGAAAGAATGAGGAATAATATGGAAAAGGTAGAGAACAACACACACACACACAATGTAAGGTATCAAACCTATTATAATAACAAAAAAAATAGAAATACTATAGATAATAACAATGGAACAACATAGTATATGAAAGCACAACACCAAAGTAATATCTTTATTGATAGGAAACAGTGTTCACTTGCCTCTTCGAGGGGGAAATATCTAGTAGAGAAGCACTCTATTATAATGACTCTCAAGAAAAAAACTTAACATGCCATCAAATCCTATTTATACTAAATATATCTACCAAAAGAAAATTCTAGAGGAAGGCCTTCTAGAAGTGGAAGCTTCTATTAGGTATTCTTACATTTGACTTATTCTTCCTTATTACTAGACCTTATTAATATTGGCCTTTATTACATGGAAAATTTATTATTCTACCTACGTGAGGGGTTAGGGAGGTTAGTTCCCTAACATGCCCCCCCCTTAAAAAATAACATTGTCCTCAAGGCTTGAGATGAGGAAATTGTTGCATAATGGTAGTTGGCTCCTAGGTGGCATCTACAGGAGTTGTATCTTTCCACTATACTAACACTTCCTTGATGGTGCATTGATGGAGACGATGCTCACGCTAGTCCAAGACTTCTTGTGGCTACAACCAAATGGAGCCTTCTTCATCCAACTTAGGAAGAATATTTTGAGTTTGGCACTTACTTCCAATCACCTTATTTAAGCAGGAGACATGAAAAATATGATGGAGCTTAGAATTATTTGGAAAATATAACCGATAGGCCACCTGTCCCACATGGTTAAGAAATGTATAAGGACCATAAAATTTGGGTGCCAGCTTATGGCAATGGTCATCCTTAAGAGAAGTCTTATTATGAGGTTTTCGTCAATGAAACACATGGTCCCCTTTAGAAAATTGACATTCTAAGTGACCTTGATCTGCTTTTTTCTTCATGTGGTTCTGATCCATGACCAAATTCTATTTTAGGGTATGAAGAATAGTCTCTTGAACTGTAAGAGTTTGGTCAACCTCTTGGACCTTCGAGACACTGGGCATGTATGAGATAAATGAAGGCAAGTTTTGTCCATATATTGCTTCAAAAGGAGTCATGAAAGTAGTTGTATGGTAAGAAGTGTTATACCACCATTCAACGAGGGGTAACCATTGAGCCCATTAATTTTTCCTCTCATATGACAAACACCTCAAATATGTTTCCAAACACTTGTTGACAACTTCAGTTTGACCATCAGTATGGGGATGATATGATGTGTTGAGATTTAATTGGGTTCCCTGTAGCATAGACAATTCTTTCCAAAAATTGTTGGTGAAAGTGGGATCTCGGTCAGAGACAATGGAATGAGGCATGCCATGAAGCTTGAAGATATGATCCATGAAAACTTGAGCCACTATGGATGTAGTGAATGGGTGTTGAAGAGCATAGAAATGAACATATTTGGAAAGATAATCAATGACCACCGTGACGATAAATTTATTCCCTGATTTAGGTAAGCCAACAATGAAATCTATAGAAATATCCCTCCAAATAGCAAGTGGAATTGGAAGTAGTTGTAGTGTGCCTAGGGATTTGACTATTTCTCCCTTGTTGTGTTGACATACATCACATTCCTCCACAAAGGTGTAGACGTCTTGCTTCATACCATCCCATAAAAAATAGCGTTTGAACTTGTCATAGGTTTTGGTAAACCCATAATGCCTAGTTGTGGGTGTAGAATGAACCTCAGAAAGCACCATGGATTTAATTTGTGATTGGTTTCTTAAATACATACGAAATTTTTAGCGAAGATCTTCATTATGCCAAGAGAACTCTAGAGAAACTGGAGAATTGTCTTGCAATTGTTGGATCAGACACAACAGTTTGGGATCTTGCAGCTATTCCTAGTGAACAACTTGGAGACAATCAGGTATAATGAAGGATAGAGAAAAGAGGGACCCTTTGTCTTCATATTTCCTTGAAAGAGCGTCTGCAACCACATTTTCTTTTCCTTTCTTGTAAATTATCTCATAATCATATCCAAATATCTTGGTCACCCTTTTATTTTGCTCCAGGGATGAAATTTGTTGCTCCATAAAATGCTTGAGGCTCTAATGATGTGTCTTAATTTTGAAGTGTTTCCCCAATAGATAAGGATGCCAAATATTCACATCTTGAATAATGGCCATAATTTTCTTTTCATAGATTGATTGGCCCAAATGGTGCTCTAATGGGTTTTTTCAAGTGAAGGCCATATTGCCATCCTTATACACACTTGCAAATGTGAGCTAAGTCCTACTCACTTAGTGTGTCCTTGGAAGCACAATGCCTAGGTTCAAAGCCCACACTCTCACTTTGACTTGAACCTCTTCCATTTAGGCTTACTCCTAGGGAAGCCAAGGGGGCTCTTTTTATAGGGGGCTCCTACCCCTCATTGCTATTAATTCTTTTAATTTAATTTCTTTAGTATTAGATTAGATTCTGTCTACTAATAATCCCTGTCAAGAAATACCATGTTACAATTGATTTTTTCAGATCCTTGATCAAAGAAAAGGCCTATTGAGGAAGGACGATCTTACTTCAAGAAGAGAAAAACTCCCCCATTGCTGAAACACCACTGTTCAGCAACCCTTCACCATTTTCCCATTGCTAAAACACCACTGTCAGCAACTTTTCATCATTTTCCCCATTGCTGCAACCTTTCACCATTTTCCCATTGCTGAAACACCACTGTCAGCAAACTTTCACCATTTTCCCCATTGTTGAAACACCACTGTCAGCAACCTTTCGTCATTTTCCCATTGCCAAAAAACCATGGTTCTGCAATTCTTCATATTTTCCATTGCTGAAACACCACTGCCAGCAACCTTTCGCCATTTCTCCCATTGTCAAAACTCCACTGTGCCGCAATTCTTCACATTCTCCCATTGCCAAAACACCATTGTCAGCAACTTTTCACCATTTTTCCCATTGCCAAAACTCCACTGTTCCGCAATTCTTCACTGCTGAAACACCACTGTCAGCAACCGTTCGCCATTCTCCCATTGCTGAAACACCACCGTCAGTAGCTTTTCTCCATTTTCCCATTGAAAAAACAACACCGTTCAGCAATTGTTTCGCCCTTATTTCTATGGCTGAAACACCACTTCCTCAGCAGTATTCTGCGACATCACTCTTCAGCAAACATTTCTCTATTCTTCCTATCGCTGAAGCACCAACTTTTCAGTAGTCTCTGTCATTAAGCCTTCACACTCTCATACTATATTTTGTCCTTCCAGTCAACAAATCCTTGATACAATTCAGCTAACAAATCAAAAGTCTCCGCCACAGCCACTGCATAACTATTATGGACAGGCATTGTATTTTGTTTAAGTATGAATCAAAAGCTAAAGGTGAGGTATGTAAATTCTATGTAAATACAATTAAGCTATAGTTAATGAGAAGATTCCAAATCATTATTACCGCTCGTGTAAAATCNTAAAACTTGTATACCATCATTTCACACGAATTAACCACTGCCATTCCTATTTACCATCCTTTCGTTTGTTTCACCACCATTTTCATGCCTTCACTCGAAAAACTTACTCTGCACAGAAGTTGTTACTTGACTCTTTGATGGTGTATTTTACTCAGCTGTTAGCTATGGGAGGCTCTATTATACGGTACAAACCCACCACGACAGCCCTATTAGAACTGTATCCAGAAGCCCATCAAATTTTTCTGCAGGCAGGATGGCTCAGTTATTTTCAGAGACTCCAGGGGTTTGATCAACAACAGGTTCTACAATTTTCTCAAAATCTCCAGGAAGATCATTCCATTGTTCAAGGGGTTCAGATTTTAGTTACAGAAGAGGATATAGTGCAGGTTTCGGGTCTCCCTACCAATGGCCTTCGCTTGTTCAACCGCAAACATATCATCCTGAATGCCCAGCAGGATTTCCTCTTGCCAGGGGAACAAATTGAACCTAAAGTCTGGGGTGTCCGACTCAGCTCGTTGCCGCCTCCATGGCCAGAAGTTGTAAAATTCGTCAAACACTACCTTACCTGTGAAGGCCAATACCAGTTAGTCTACCAGCAGGATTTTGTCCTGTTGTCTCATTTACGGCATAATAGATTGGTGAACATTCCTTATTATTTGCTCGGTTGTCTTAAAGATATGTCGCACTACTGTAAAAAGGCTAAAGATCCCGCCCTTTCACTCACCCATGACCATCTTCTTCAACTTCTTATCCAAAACGGTTTTCCCCAACAAAACCCTCCACTAAACAACCCACCCATAGATCCCTAAGAAGATGCTGAAATTCCTGAATATCTTCAGGAACAACAACCACAAAACCCTCCAGATTCTCCAGAAATACCTAATAGTCCGCCTTCAGACCCAATCAACCCAATTAACCCCCCTACCATACCAATCCCACCCCACATTTTACTAGAATCATCCACTCCTGCTCTTCATATTCTCAGTGATGATTCTGAACCAGACAATTATCCCTGTCCCATCATTGAGGAAAATCCCCCACGCAAATGAAAGAAAATTTCTTTCTTTCCTCCCTTTTTACAAAGAAAACGAATAAGGGCCTAAACAAGGGAAGCCACTACTGCCACTTCCCTAAACCCCCAACCCATCCGACTAATACCCCGTACACCACCAACCTCCCAAATGCCGAAATCTTTGCCTATTCCACCCACGGGCACTGAAACACAAGAATCAGATGCCTAGGGTGTTGTGACATCATCTGTTTCAAATCAAGTAGCTAAAACACAAGAACCAGCTACTCATCAAGTAGTTGAACCACAAGAACCAACTACCCAATTCGTAGCTGAAACAAAAGAACCAGCTACTCATTCAGTAGCTGAAACACAAGAACTAGATACCCATTCAGTAGCTGAAACACAAGAACCAACTACTCATTCAGTAGCTGAAACACAAGAACCAGCTATAGCTGTCACACAAGAACTAGCTACAACTGAAACACAAGAACTAGCTGCTGATATTGATACTGAGATACATGAATCAGAGGTCCAGGGTGCTACAACATTACTTTCCTTACATCAAGAAGCTGAAACACAAGAAGCAGCTACCGATCTTGTAGCTTCTCCACAAGAACCAGCTAGTGCGGCTGTGACTGCTACACAAGAACCAGTCACCCCTCAACCAGAACCAACAATGGCCTCTGTCTTACAAGAAAATGAGTTCCTAAAATCTCAACTAGAAGCCTACAAGCAATAGCTAGCCACAACAAAGGAAGCCTATGAGAAGGAACTCAATTTGTACACCCTAGCTCGCATAGAGACCATGTCAGAGGGAACTACAACAGAGAATCCATGTAGAGAATATATGTGCATTCAATGTGGGGACATCTACTATCAAGCAGGATACAAAGTAATTCAAATTCCAATGCCAGGAGTTGCCCCTGCACTTACAACATTTGTAGTCAAAGAAGAAAAACCTGCTGTTACACAAGAACCAGCTATAGCCATCACACAAGAACCAGCTATAGCTGAAACACAAGAACCAGCAGGACCTTCCAAAATTAAGACTGAACCCTGGCCTGCAATAAATGTCAAATCTGAAACCCCTGCTTTTGTTAATAAAGATGTACAAACATTCCCTATTGATGAATATGCCCCTCCCAGCCAGATCAATAACCACACCTCTGTGGAACAAACCACTCAAACCCTACCTCAGCCTACTACTTGCAATGTTGAAACACAAACTCAACCATGGGATGAGAAGGCAATAATAGAAAAATGGAAAAAAGAGTCTGTTGCTACACAGGCCAAAAGCCTGCAGGAACACAGACAAATATGGATAAATCACACCTATTCAAATTGGGAATCTTTGGAGCAAACACGCCAAGAATCTCGTGCCTATAAGAAACAGAATAAAGAACTAAAAGGCAGATTTCTCCTGATATTTGACTTGGCACAAAATTTATTGGTTGCAAGGAAACCATCCTGCAATTACTCTCTGTTCCTCATGGAACGACTTACATGGTTTCAGATCAAATCAATCACAGAAGTCAGACCCCATGCAGTGTTAAATCCAGTAGATTTTGTCAAAACCTTTGCAGAAGCCTCTACTATGGATCAACACCTCCTCTGTGAGGCATATTTTCATAATGAAGCCATCCCTGAGAACCGACAGCTTAACCTTAACCCTCTTATCGGTGACATACAGATTCGGGCACTCATCTCCTTCCTCAACAATCAGATTATATGGCAGGATGACTTTCTAGCTACCAAGCATAATGAGGACAACCACCTTCTCTGGATAAGGCCAGAACCACAAAATGTTGCCACCTTTGTTACAGAGTATTATCAGTTTTTAAAGAAACCAGGGATGACTCAACACATTCAGCAACTACAGACAACAGTGCTTTAGGATTGTCAACACTTCATTAAATCAACAGAGATTTCTGCCCTACAGGCAAACAACATGTTTTGGCAAAAATCTACTGAGAAAAGACAGGAACACAATCCTTTTAGCCCCACTAATCTTGAGATAGAAATCTCCAGGGTACCTAACTATAGCAAGTGTGTTCAGCAATGTGCTGAAAGCTGGATAGGGTACCAGTTTCATTTTCCTATCTTCTGGTTGCCAGTAGAGAAATATCAAGTCCATTATAAGTTGCCCAAGAAGGCCGAAACAACAGCTTGGCAAAGGTTACAATGCATTCAAGGGTTCAGATCTCCAACAGACAGCACCTCCCACAGCTACTGCTTGAGTAACTTGCACGCTCAGAGTCGGTATCCAGACTCTGATTCAGAATGAAGTTGCCTGAGGACATGCAACATTTTAAGTTGGGGGGGATGTTAGGACCACACAATGTACCTTTTTTCTCACACTTTTTGCCACCATTACACCCTTGTTTCACTCACATTTAAACTCATATTATCACTTTACCCTATCTTTCTAAAGGTATACAACGTCTCTTCTCTTTACTATATGTTTAATCCGTTTTGCATATAATTTTACATTACTCTCGTACTTAACCATTGATGTATAAGTGCTGAAACAGTTCAAACTGTAGATTATCATTAAGGCCTGTTGTTGAAACAGTCTGTGGAGCACGATGCTGAAACAACAACTCACACAGAAGAAGCTGTTACACTCTCTTTGGTCTATGATGATGAAACAACAACT
>JASDQU010374456.1:81588-94299 GCA_032191745.1 Picea mariana | reverse complement strand
TTGGGGATAAAAGATTCCTCCACACCATTCTATTCTCAGCATATCTCCTTCTAGATCTTCAGAAGATAGCAGGGCCATACTGTTGCGGAGTTTCCAGCAAGGGTGCACCATACCATTGAGGAGGGTTTGATCTAGCCAATCAAGAGGGGCATTGGGAATTTCATCAGTTGGGTTTTATTTGAAGGTGCTCCATCATCATTCTGAGGGTTTTCTTGAGGAGTTATCACCACTCAATCTTCAGCAACAACTTGGGACGATTTGGAGGATAGGAGGACGTCCCACTTTTCTATATTTCTCAGATCTAGAGAGATCTGTTTGAGATCTGGGTCCAAAACTTCTCCCACGGGATTATCATAGCCTGATCTATATTCTTGGAGAGTTTCATGTCATTTGTAGGTGTATTTCTTCAGGGACAAGTTGCCTAGGGTTTCAGCTATTTAGGAGGGCGCAACTCCCTTAGAAGATTCAACAGTTGGAGAGGTTTTCCTTGGACATTGGACTTGAAACTTCAGGAGGATGATCCCACTGCCTTGATCTATTATCCAACCGAGTTTAGGCTCATTTGGAGCATTCTTCCATCAGGGCCGAACTATTGAGGGCATCAGTCTTCACTTGGAGCGTGGCACTCTTCAGCTGGAGGGTTTGGCATTCATATCTGCTTGGTACTGGTCTTCATTACTTATCCATCCTTTGGAGGCTTCTTTTGTATTGACGGGAGCATTTTGTAGTAGCTCATATCTATTTTTTGTACGACCATCTAAGGTTTATGTGAGATCGACCATCTATTGTATTGATCCTCCATTGCTCATAATAACAAGGTCAGATCTTTACTTGTTCCTCTATATCTTGAATGTATTATGATCTTCATGTGTTGGATGAATCTTGTATGCACTTAATAACTCAATAAACACCTGCACATCAACAAATCAGTGGTAGTTAGTGATTCCAAGTGAAAAAATTGGCTTGGAATCATTTCAAATGGGATCTGGTGGGGTATCTATCTCTATATCTGAACTAATCATTTCTATATCTGGAAGTTTTTTCCTCTTCCATTTTTCAATAAAATCATCAACCAATTCATTGCAAATTTCATCCCGATCATCCCCAAATATTTCCAAAAAGTCATGCAGAAAGTCACATATGGTCTTGATCGAATTATCCTCATGAAGAAGAAACCAATTACAAGTAGGTTCATTACTCTCCAAAAGATTCCAGGAAAACAATTGCATAAGAGAATCCTCATAAATAGGTGGATCATACCAATCATCAATTAATTTTCAAAAGGCATTGACATGAGCACAAGCATCACCACCATTATGAAAAGTAGGTGAATTATCAATAACATCTTCAGGTATAAATTAGGATAACCAACTATTCCTGAAAAATCAAAAGTTTTTAAGAGGCAGTGCATTGAAGAAGAAAAATCTGGGACCTAAAAGATTGCTAAGGATTCAACAAGAAGGGAAACATGCTAACTTCATCCAAAAATGCTTTAAAGTTCAAGGATGAAGCAAAAAAAGTTGTGAGTTCCTTGTTGAAGAATACTTTGTCAAATTAGTTTAAAGTGGAGTCACCAGATGACCAAGTTTATCAAACAAACAAGAGCATCAAACAAAGAAAAAACAAGAAGGAAAACAAAAGTTAAATTATAAGTTGGAACAACAATTGGATATCAGTGAGCTCTTCTTCTCCAAGACTTTCAAGTAGCCCACATGGATTTCTCCTTGTATTATACTTGACTTATTTGTTCAATGAAGTCGCCACTTGAAAAGAACGAAAACAAAAACAACCAATCCAAGTTAAAAAAGAAATGGGAATAAAGTTTATTGTTTAGTTCTTAAAAAAAATAAGTTAAGTCTTTTAGACCAAAGATAAAAGACTTATCCTCGACAAGGATGCCAAAGATGTTTCCTTCCTTATACACACTTGCAAACGTGAGCTAAGTCCTGCTCACTTAGTGTGTCCTTGGAGGCATAATGCCTAGGTTCAAATCCCATGCTGTCACTTTGACTTGAACCTCTTCCATCTAGGCTTACTCCTAGGGAAGCCAAGGGGGGTAGACCCTAGTTTCTAGATGATATTAATGTTAATTTATAGGAGTTGGTTTTAAATAGTTATAAGGTTTGGGTAAAATTTAGCCTATGATGCAAAGGCAACAATGCAATGTGCAACAATTCAAAATGACAAGCATGCCTTTTCCTAGGACAAATAAGACTAGTGCGTAATATTGGGCAAGGGGTCAACTAAAGTTTGAGGGAGTTTGATTACAAAGATTATAAAATGTTACAAATAAATAAGCTACTTCACAACAAGATAAGATACAAAGAGTTACAACTAGATACAAGATGAATAGATAAAACAACTATAATAAATATACAATGATTTATAAAAACACTAACTGAATTTACTTGTATGTGCAGGAAATTAAAGATACTCAAAAGGAAACATTCACCAACACATCAAGCCAAGAATGTTCAACAATAGACTGTCTCCCAAAGGGATGCACTACTCTATTGTGACTTCTTTTAATGACAAACAAGTTTACAAAAGATCCAACAAGAGAGTGCCTCCAAAGGATGCACAACTTCTTGAGGGACCAAACCTAAGATATGAACACCAATTAACTAAAAAAGAAAATCTTGAAGGGAAAGTGTCCAAAAGCACAAATATGAATACTTAGATATTGATCCACAACACATAAATTAAAATTGCATGAAAAGTAAGTATGAAATGAAAAATTATTGCAATATTAGTTAAGTGTCAGCCATAAAAGTGATATACCAAGTCAATGCCCAAAGTTGTAAAGTGGATTAAGGAGTTGATTAAGAGTTATTATGTGAAAAGTGATTCTTACCTAAGTGTCAACCCAATACTCCCCCTGCTTGTACCAAGTAACTGTTGGGTGCTCAAGAAGTATGGCAACAAGGCCTACCCTAGCTCCACAGGTCATCCCGAGGGAAAAGAGTAGTCCCAGAAAGGACGTTGAGCGCCACGAGACCGTCCCCGGCCTATAACCTTTTGTTGCTTCCTCAAGTCCTCATTTAAATGGAAAAGTTGGGTCATTAGAGGTGTCCTATTAAGTCTAATTTATTACTATGCCTATGGACTAAGTTATGTTTAGTGTTTGGGTGTGAAAAAATGAAGTTTAATTGCCCGAAATGTGTGATATAATGTTAAAACAAAAGTGTTCAACTTCCAAGAAAATGAAGTGTTTACCCACAAAATGTTACTTGAAAAGAATGAAAGGGAAAACCACAATATCTTGCAATGAGAAATATTGAGTTTCCTTAAACCATCACCATTTGCCCATGAACATTTGCAATAAGATACATACTTGGAAAGTAAAGCTTGCAAATAAAAGAGACTTTAAAGCATGAGATTTAAACCTTTGCCTCCATGGGATTAAGCTAGTACTTAGTTGTGTGAGGTCTACTTCTATATGATTTTAATCCATTAAGCACATCATAGAAAATAAACAACTAAACTAGCCATACTATATTGGGGGTTGGTTTTGCCAACTTCTCATCCAAGGTGTAGGAAACAAGGAAATCAAAACTTGAAATTAAAGAACAAGAAAACAAACCACTCACAATGGCACAATGTGGAGGCAAACCTTCCTATTTTGTGCCAAAGTAGGTTGTAAATAAACTAAACTAAATCACTCCTAGCCACACAACCTTGTCCTAATGACAAGTGGGGCAAAGAAATAAAAACTATGCAGAAAATTAAATATACAACCTATCCTTATGATTTTGGGGGGTGGCTTAGCCAAACTCTCACCCAAAATGTAGGCACTAATGATATTTACAAAACATAAATTTAAAGAGAAGGCAAGTCACCTGGGGACCCCCCTTGGGATTGCTTATAATGATTAGAACAGAGAAGAATGATTGGGTCTTGTTACCCACTCAAAAGAAGGGTCCTTGGTGTGTGTTGTGAATGAAAATGGGCAAAATAACCCTTTGACCTAGTGAGAACCTCCAAAAAAAAACAAGCTATTTCTTGTTGGAAATGCTGCAACACACACAACAAAGTCAAGAAAATTTTTGTTTTTCAACGGAAATTTTCTGCATACAAATTTCAGAAAATTTATGTAATAAATTGACCTATCTAAGAGTGTTAGCAACCAAAATCTGAATGTAAATATAACAAAAAATGAAAAGGGAAAATCTATGGAGTTTTAGTGAGCTATGAGGGTAACTTCTTGCTTGAAGTTATCCCAACAAAGCCCTTGAAACAACCTGCAAACTTTGAAACACAATGTGAGACAAGAGTAGATATGAGTTGCATAAGAAAATAACATAAACTAATTTATAGCATTATCTATCCAACACATTTAGGCCAACAACTACACTATTTCCTAACCTATCTAAGAAAACTAATTTACTCAAAGATCTACTCAATATTCCACAAAGTTCACAAAAGAACAATGTCACCTCATATGTAATGAAGCACCACGACACAATCCTTGTACTCCAAATCCTCCAAATCCTTTCTTATTATCAAATGGAGAGGTTGCAACAACTAATTGCTCCAAGCTCCCAAAGAGGAAGATGGAATGAAAGAAAGATGAAAAGATGAGAGAGAGATGAGGCAAAACAATGGTAGCATAACAATAGCTTAAGAGATGGTGAGGAAATGAGTGAGGGAGGGCTCTTATTTATACTTGGGAAGGCAAAGTTACCCCTCTTGGATGAGAGCCAAGTGTAAAAACCCAAGTCAAATTAAGAATCTCAAGAAGGGAGGGGAACTCTAGGGTTTTGGCATGGATGGATGAAGTGGAAATGAGTTGGAGTGAGTTGGAAAGGAATTGAGAAGTCAAATTATGAGTTGTAGGGTCTAGGGAGGCGCACCAAGGGATGGAATAAGTCTCCCATTAAATGTTTTATTATATTTTTACTTTTTGGAGACTTTCTAGAAGGGGGGCACACCTCTCTAGGGAAAGTGAATTTTTTTCTTAATGGATTGGTGAGGGGGTGATGTGAGTGTTGGAAAAGGTTAGGAAAGTGTTTTCGCATCATATCTCATCTTTACTTTACTCAATTTTCTTAAGATTACAAGAACTGACATTTTTACCATGTCAAGCTTAGCAATTAAAATTGTTGTTTTGACTGACTTGGACTCCCTATGGACAAACACCTAGAAAAAGTTGTCTAATTGAGATGAAACTTGGTCCAAGGGTGTAGGGGATCTCATTACATTTCTTTTTAGTACAAATACCCCTAGAAAAATACCAATTACCTAGCTTTTACATTATTTATCAAAACTTAATTAAAATTAATTAATTAAATTACCCAACCTTAGGCAATTTTAATTAATTAAAAAAACCCTATCTAGACTCGACAAAATTCCGCAAAACTTCTAGAGATGTCTTACATGGTCATTTACATCATTCCTAAACACTAGCTACCAGAGGATGACACCATTAGAACTCTTTTCACCACTTTGGAGGAATTATTTGTGGGAGTGAAAAACTCAAGGGATATTAATAAGGCTGGTTAGGCCAAATTAATATCCTGAGGAAAAAAAACACTCAGTGAAAGGAACTCTCCTAGTGAATAAATCCTAAGGTAAATGACCTAACTGTGATTTATGCATACCTATTACATTATTATCCCACGCAGGGGAGCGGAAATTCCAATTACATTATTATCCCATGGAGGGAAGCGGAAATTCCAATTACAAAAAAAAGTGTTGGAGGCCAAAAATGTCATGTAGAACCAAGAAGTTTTTGACTTGGTAGCATCTGATGATGCATATCTTCATGGTACATGGATTTGATCCCCTAGTTGAATAGGTGGTCAACAGGCCAAAGGCCGACCATCTTGCATAAGGAATGCACCAATTTCTTTCCCTGAAGCATCATAAGTCAGGAAAGGCCATGACAGGAGTAGTGCACATAGCCTCTTTCAAGGCTTGGAAGGAGTGATCAATTGTTGGATTCCAAATTAAAGCACTCTTTTTAAGGAGAGCAGTGAGAGGTGCTGTAATTTTTCCATAATTCTTAACAAAATTGTGATAATAGCTTATTAAACCGAGAAAACCACGCAATCTCTTGAGATTCTTGGGATTAGGAAAATCCTTCATATCTTCAATATTTTTAGGATCCACCCTAACACTATCCTTTCCAACAATATGAACCAAGTATTCCACTTTCGAGGCTCCAAAAGGACATTTAGATTTTTTGAGGAAAAGTTGGTGTTGAGAGAGTAGATGAAGAACTTGATCCACATGGGCAAGATGGGTTTTCCATGTTTTACTATAGATGAGAATATCATCAAAGAAAACTAAGACAAAATGATGAAGAAAAGGATGAAAGAAATTATTCATGAGGCTCTGGAAAGTGGAGGGAGAATTACACAATCCAAAGGGCATGACCAAGAACTCATAGTGGCCCTCATTATTTTGAAAAACAGTCTTAGGAATGTCTTCCTTTTTCATACGTATCTAGTGGTAGCCAGAACGAAGATCAAGTTTATTAAAGAATTGGGCACTGCTTAATTCATCCAAGAGATCATCAATGATAGGGATGGGAAATTTGTCTTTGATTGTGAGTTTGTTGAGGGAATGAAATTCAGGACACATGCACCAAGAAACTTCTTTATTAAGTACCATGACCACATGATAAGATTAGGGGTTGTTACTAGGACGGATAACACCTGCAACGAGAAATTCTTGAACGATTTTCTTAATTTCATTTTTTTGTGAAAAGGGATGATGATAAGGGCTAACATTGGGAGGAAGGCTACTTGATACTAGGGGAATGGAATGATCATGAACACCATGGGAAGGGGGAATCCCTTGGGGAGTGGAAAAAATAGCTTGATGTTTGGAGAGAATGGCTTGGATGTCAGGATGCAAAGAGGGTGTCTCAGTGGAATGAATGGAATAGAGTTGTGAAATAATGTTGGAATGACCTTTCTTGATGATATTTTCCATATTATGGGAACTGATGATTTAAGGGGAGCCAATGGTGATGCCTTGGAACTTATATTGTTGGCCCTCTTGGTTGAATTACATGGTTAATTCCTTAAAATCCATGAGGATGGGACCATGAATCCATAACCATTCTACACTAAGCACAATGTCACAACCACCCATGTCAATAGAAAACATATGAGATTTCATGTGGTACTAACCAATTTGGAGATGCACATTTTCAAAACACCCCCCACATTTCATGGAACCTCCATTGGAAATCATGATTTGAAAGTTGTTGACTGCACAGATATAACAATTAGTTTCTTAGGAAATGCAACGATGAATAAAATTATGGTTGTTTCCAATTTCAATGACGATGATGACCTTCCAATGCTTAATGTATCCAATTATCTTGAGAGTTTGGGGAGCAGAGAAGCTAGTGAGAGCATTGAGTGAAATGATTGGTTCAACTTCTGGGGGGTCCGAGGGCAGAGTAAGATCAGTTGGCTCTAGTAACTCGACCACGGGGGGGCCTAGACCGCTTCTTCCAAAACATCCTCAAAGATGGCCATAAAAATATTTTATTCTTTACACTTGTGCCCTGGAAATTATTTGTCATCACAATTATAACAAAGGCCCTTGAATTGACGTTCATCCATTTCTACTCGGATCAATTTCTGGATCTTCAATGGAGTGGAAGGAGGGCTTGGAGTGGTGGGTTTAGGGTGGGGAAGAAAGGATGGTTTTTTGGTTTGTGAAGAGACAACCTGTTGTGCTTCCTTAGCTCTTTTAGTAGCTTCTACCCAAATATGAGGGTGAGCCATGAGGAAATGGGAATGGATATCACCCTTAAGGAAACTAATAAAGCATTCCTGGAAAAAAGCATCAAACATGCCCTTTCTGCGGAAATCCAAGTGCTCAAAAGGAAAGATAAAGTCTTCCACTGTGCTAGATTGTTTCAACTTGGTCAAACAGACTAAATGGTGTGTGTTAGTGTCAAAGCGTTCATAAAACTTGGCAACAAATTGTGTCCAAGCCACATACCCTTGGTGGGCATTTTTTCTCCATTACCACCATTTCCAACATTCTAGATCTAGATGGAGAACACCATACCTGAGTTTTTCCAACTCATCAGTAATTTCGTACAAAGAGAAATAGTGTTCCATTTGAGTGACCCGACCTATGGAATCAGAGCCATGAAATTTGCTCACATCCACTTGAGGGGGATGCAAGTCCCACTGAAATGTCAGACAGTTGGCTTAGGTTGATGGATAGTTGGTATGGATTGTTGGTTGTCATTGATTTCAACCATTGAAGAGTGATATTGTAGATTGATTTCAACCCTTAGTGATTGATGTCAACCCTTGGAGAAAGTCTGATAGCAAATTCTGGTATCACAAAGGTTTGGGTAATGGAACCAAGGTTTTTTCATGTATAATGGTATGAGTTTTAATATATTTTAAGGTAAGACTATTCTATATGGATAGTACATGTCATTCCATTTCTGGTGGTATGTGGAACGTCACATAACTCCTCACGGTTAGAGAGTCATGGCCATGAGAATGGAGTACCAATGTTTAATGGTCAAAATGGCTTTAAGTATGAGATGTGGAGCATAAGGATGGAAGTATTTTTATAGGCACAAGGACATTATATTTGGCTATCAGTTGTTATAGGATATGATAGTTCAAAAATGGAAAATATTGCAGCCAAGAAGGAATTGAGGAATATTGGCCCTTGACCAGGTTTTGTGGATATCTAGCCAAGTTTGACCTATTTTTGGACTTTGAAAGCCTGTCGAAGGAGGAGCACTAGACGAAGTAGAGATCACGGGATCTCATCCCCTTTTTGGGTCCTTTTTGGGATGTGGTAATATGTAACAGAAATGGGATGTCGGCCCATGGGTTTAACTATGTTTAGGCCTATTTTGTAATATATAAATAGGTGCTTAGGCTAGATAGAAGTAGTCGTGCATCTATGTGGTGTTAGTAGGAAAGTAGGCTAAGTGCCAAGATTTGGATCTATGTGATCAGGACTTGTAAGAATTTGTGCATACTATGGGAAACTTGTAGACTTAAGTTCAAGTCATTGTAGCAAGACTGTGGAAGGCTTAGTGTTGGAACGCAAGGAAGAAGGATCTAGCGAGTTACACAGATCTTTTGTCCTGTGTAGAGTAAGGGTTTTGAGGCTCTGTTCTTGTAACTGATTGACTGAAGATAATCAAAAAGAAGAGTTGGTGGATGTAGCCCCAAGGTGGGGGTGAACCAAGTAAATATTGTGTTGTTATGCTTTGTGCCCATCTTAATGTTTTTATGACTCTCTAGCTAAGTTCTTTGATATAGATAGATAGATCTACTTATGCTTTTTGCTATGAATGTTAGATATGAATTCTATGAATGTTCTTAGTGCTTTCTTCTGCTAGATCTGATCCATATGTTTGTGCTAAGTTCTTAATTACATTATATCAATGCGAATGATGTGATGCTATGTTCTATATGCGTAGTAGTTATTGGTTGAATATTGATGAACTATTGATGCTAACTGCTATGTTAAGTATTATAATCACAGATCTGTGTCCTAACTAAGGTTGTATACACTTGAGTCCTACAACCAGCCCTGCCTCTACCTCGGGTGAGACTTCATCTACTTCGCAAGTGTTATCGAAAGGGTTAGTAGTTAGGGTTTTGTTGGTGCATTGTTGTAGCGTTGAACCCTGGGTCTGCCCCCATGCTAGCAAATGGTTCTATTGTCAGGACCTGAAGCTGTCATTGTTGGGAACTGAGAAAGAAGAAGCTCTATGAAAAGATTCATCCGGAAGTTGTGAAATCTTTGTGCATAGATTTGTCACTCTAGTGCACAATAGTCTACTTGATTTATAAAGCTCTGTGATAAAATAAAGAAGCTTGATCTGAAGAAAAGAAGTCAGATCTGAAGGAGACAAGCAAGATCTGAAAGATTTTGTGCTCTAAGAAAGGTAAAAGTGAGAATTTCTAATTAAAAGAGGTAATATCTGCAAGCTCTATGCTCTAATAAATGTAAGAATAGTGAAAAGTTTTAGATCTAGAAGCTTTGTGCTCTGTAGAAGTAAGATAAGTGAAAATTTGTGTTTCTAAAGTATGGATCTAGGTGTGTTTGATAGGTTTTTTCCTAGCTTGAAAACTAGGGAACTAATAGATGAAAGAAGGCTTGATATGAGTAGATCTAATAAGAATAGTGAAAGATATGTTATACCTATGCATAGAAAGAATGTTTGGACTAACAAATGGATGCAGAATCCTAGAAAGAATTTTTTGTAGGTTAGCTACCATGATCCTAGTGTGCAGTATCAGAAAGGCTAGGGATCATTTAAAAGAAAGAGAGGATTAAACCTTTGTTATAGTTGCAGAAGACCAGGACATCTTGCTAAGGAATGCCCTGGGAAAAGATCTAGTTGTCTTTTTTGTAAAGCTATGGACCATGAAGTGTTGGATTTCCCTAGAATTATTGCTAAGCTAGAAGAAATGAATCTGAATAAGGAAAACCCTAAGGCAGATCCAAAAATGGCACAATCCCAGGAAGAATCAGAGAAAGTATTGTTGCAAATAAACAAAACCCTGAATGACCATTGGCATGTCAGACTATCAGAGATCTTCAAGGAAAAAGAATGCATTGAAGTAAGAATATGAGACTTCAACATTGACTGTGTTCTGGATGAATAAACATAGGTGAATATCATGATAGAAAGAAATTGGGAAGCCATAGGGAAGCCTACTATGATCCCTTCATTAGGAGGAATAGGACTATTTAGAGGAAAGTTGATAAACCTATGTGGGAAGCTCGCCCGCATACCTATGAACGTTAATGGAACTTCGACAGAAGAAGATTTCAAGATTATTAAATTTATTGAAGACAACACCCCGTTTACCATGTTACTAGGAAAACCTTGGATTGATAGAGATCAAGCCAGAAGAAAGGAAGAAGAAGAAGTTTTGGAACATAAGAAATAAGAGTTAAAAGATTTCATGACCAAAAGGATCACACACTTGATGGCAGAATAGGAGAACATATCTAACATTGGAGGCCCATATGTTGAAGCTTCAAGAACATTAGAGGACTCACATAAGACTGAAGTACTTATCCCATACAAAGAAGAAGTATCACTCTTGAATCTTAGGAAATAATTTCAACAATGCAAAGTAGCTATGTTAAGAGAAGATAAGAATCAGAATGGAAAAAGGCATACCGAGATGAAGATCATTGGAAAGAAATCTATAAAGCTAAGTAAGAAGAAGTATACGATTGAAAAGTTCCAGAAAGTTCCAGAGGGAACCTCACAGAAGGAAAATTTGTAAAATTGGAGCTTCGTCGAGATATTAGAACAACGACACATGGCACTTTGCCATGGCAAAGAAATATAACTGTTGGGGAATGTTATAACCGTTATATCTGTTGGTATTGAGAGGGGGGTGAATCAGTATCAAGTACAATTTAAAACCTTTTTAAAATTATACTTAAACCATTCAATTATATCCAATGAGCAATGAACAATAGTATAACATTTACACCAATACACCAAAGTACACCATGCACAATATATGAGAAATAATCAATAGTTATTGTTCAAGGGAAGTAATGACTTCTAAAGGTAGCTATAGCTTCCAAATGTAAAGGGAGGGATAAACCTCCAAGAGGAATATACAATCCTTCAATATCAAGATAGAGTTGAATTCTCCATCCTTGCCCCTTCCTTCCACCCAAGAGTATATGAAAGATAATAAAATTTTACATTAAATCATCACCATCAACCAATCATCACATAGAACCTGATAATCCTTCCTGAGACTTCTTCAATTTCTACAATTATTCAATTCTTGGAGTACTCTGATCCTGTAGATAATATTAATCAATGTATTCTATGAAACTCCTCCAAGTTTCACTCCTTGAATCCTCCCCAAAAAGAAGTTATAGAAAGAATGGTAGACTTTATTCAATTCTGGTCTATTTAGGAGACCAAACTTGTACAGAATTCCCCTCGCTCAATATTTAACATAAATTCTTAAACTCATACAAAAGAAACTACAGTCAGTACTCTTTCCAATGAAATTTGTCCCACATCATTTGGATTCTCGATGAAGAAGTTATGACTGTTTTACCTGGAACACCTATTTATTGACTAGCTTCAGGACTAGTCACAAACCCTATCTTTCGTAGAGTGTATCTCCATAATTATAGTGAACCAAGAGCTAAAATTTTTACCAGAGGTACCTTGATATGTCTTATGAATACCATAGTGATTTCACCATATGAATCATTCTATAAAAAACGTTATAGCAAAAATGGTAAGATGACCTGAAAATAACATACCTTAGAACATATCACCAAAAGACTTCATCCTCCCTTGAAATCCAGCCTTCTTTACTTCTTATTTCCTATGAAATTCGACTTGTATAAAATGAATGTATAATGATGTTTATTTATACCATTTATATCACTTCCTTTTAACATTAGGGTCGACCTGACACTTTCTTATTTGTAATTCTTTTCTTTAATTATCTTCAGTGCCTACATGTACTTCCTTCTTCAATTCACTTTGTCATCTTCAAAAATTCATTTCTCCTCAAGCATGAGGATCCATGCCGGAAACAACATGATGTATACTATCCATTCATGGGTGTTGTATATGCATGTGCATTGTCCTTCATGTCCAAATACCTTTATCAATCTTGCGGTCCAAAACCCATGACTAGGGTTGACATCAATGACAACAACCAATCTTCCAACAATCTCCCCCTTTGTCATTGATGGCAACAC
>JASDQU010374456.1:24053-81488 GCA_032191745.1 Picea mariana | reverse complement strand
TTGTTCAAGTTTCTCACAATCTTCTTCTTTCTTTATCATTTGGACATTCCTTACTCCTCCTATTCTTCTTTCTTCTTTGAGTAGAGTTTTCAAGGAAATGGTTTCTTCTCTTAGTTTCTCAAAGTCTTCTAATTTTTTTTTCAAGATTACAACTGTCTGTTCACAACTACCCAATTCACTTCTTAGTTTTCTTTGCGTGTCTTTGAGATTGCTATTTTCAATCTCAACATGCGTCAATTTTTTAAGATTCTCATCTTCTTGTTGAATAATTTTTTCTTCATGATTTTCTTCTTCTTCATTGGAATTTTCTTCTTCAGTGTCATTTCTTTCAATCCTTGGATGAGGAAATTCAAATTCAACATGACCTGCTCCTTCACAATTAAAGCTAAAGAACTGACCTCTATTTTCTTCTTTGAAATCTGAGATGTTGTAATTTGCTTCAATTTCTTCTTCTTCTTCTTCTTCTTCTGCATCTTCCCTTACATAAAGGTCTTGTAGCTTGTCCCAAAGCTCTTTTGATGATGCGCCACATGATCCCACATTGGATTTCACTGAATCTGTCAATCCATCCAAGATGGTATCTATTGCAAATTTGTTGTTCCTTTTTGCTTCCTTCTGAGCTGCAGTCTTTGGTTTCTTCAAAGCATTGTATCCTAAAGCAACTAAGAACCAAACATCTGCCCCAAGAACTTTCAAGTAAGTTTCTATTCTATTACTCCAGTATTCAAAATTGCTTCCATCAAATGGTGGAATCCCATTTGGAATTTTGTCTTCCATTTCTTCTTAGGATCTTCCTTCTAGTGGTTAAACTGTACTGAAGGTAACATGCTCTGATACCAATTGTTGGTACTGAGAGGGGGGTGAATCAGTATCAAGTAAAATTTAAAACCTTTTTCAACTTATACTTAAACCATTCAATTATATCCAATGAGCAATGAACAATAGTATAACATTTACACCAATACACCAAAGTACACCATGCACAATATATGAGAAATAATCAATAGTTATTGTTCAAGGGAAGTAATGAATTCCAAAGGTAGCTACAACTTCCAAATGTAAAGGGAGGGATAAACCTCCAAGAGGAAGATACAATCCTCCAATATCAAGAGAGAGTTGAATTCTCCATCTTTGCCCCTTCCTTCCACCAAACAGTATATGAGAGATAATAAAACTTTACATTAAATCATCACCATCAATCAATCATCACATAGAACCTGATAATGCTTCTTGAGACTTATTCAATTTCTGAAATTCTTCAATTCTTGGAGTACTCTGATCCTATAGATAATATTACTCAATGTAGTCTATGAATATCCTCCAAGTTTCACTCCTTGAATCCTCCCCAAAAAGAAGTTATAGAAAGAATGGTAGACTTTATTCAATTCTGGTCTATTCAGGAGACCGAACTTGTATAGAATGCCTTGTGCTCACTATTTAACATCCAATTCTAAAACTTGCACAAAAGAAACTACATTCCGTACTCTTTCCAATGAAATTTGTCCCACGTCATTTGGATTCTCGATGAAGAAGTTATGACTGTTTTACCCGGAACACCTGTTTATTGACTAGCTTCAAGACTGGTCACAAACCCTATATTCCACAGAGTGTATATCCATAATTATAGCGAATCAAGAGCTGAAATTTTTACCAGAGGTACCTTGATATGTATTATGAATACCATAGCGATTTCACCATCTGAATCATTCCTTAAAAAAATTATAGCAAAAATGGTAAGATGACCTGAAAATAACATACCTTAGAACACATCACCAAAAGACTTCATCCTCCCTTGAAATCTGGCCTTCTTTAATTCTTATTTCCTATGAAATTTGGCTTGTATCAAATCAATGTATAATGATGTTTATTTATACCATTTATGTCACCTCCTTTTAACATTAGGGCCGACCTGACACTTTCTTATTTTGTAATTTTTTTCTTTAATTATCTTCAGGGCCTACATGTACTTCCTTCTTCAATTCACTTTGTCATCTTCAAAAGTTCATTTCTCCTCAACCATGAGGATCCACGTCGGAAACAACATGATGTATACTATCCATTCATGGTTGTTGTATATGCATGTGCATTGTCCTTCATGTCCAAATACCTTTATCAGTCTTGCGGTCTAAAACCCATGACTAGTGTTGACATCAATGAAAACAACCAATCTTCCAACAAGATCAATGTTTTGAATGGATAGAAAACCATTTATGGCCAACCAGCTCCCCATACGATCATTGAGACTACACCATAACAGACATAACCGAGTTAATGAATACTTCCTACCCATTGTAAGTTACATGTTGTCAGGTTACCTATTTATCCCACCGCGCCACACATCGAGAACACTTTTGCCAATTGAGAACTTGAGCCCACAGACTACATTGAGTTTATATTGTGATCATCATACTTTTTCTTTCTCTCTCATTACTGTTTCTAAGCTACCCCCCCGCACCGAAGATTGTTAAACCTCAAGCATGTATGTCGGATGAGTTGAGCACTGTAGAAAGATTTGTTGAGGAATTTTTGATCAATCTGATGACTGAAAGAGTCATTTCGATGTCTACAGGTATACAAGCATCATCCACGAGAGGAATACCAAATTCTCCATCCACTGCTCGAGTCGGACCATCCCGACCATCTGATGAGAAGCGAACCAAGCATAGGGATGACCTCACGAATGCTAAGATGATTTCGAGAATATTACCCACCTATATACCACCTCTGAGCGGTGTTGTAAACCGCAACAACATACCTAGATATTTTGAGTATGCCTTGGTAACTGTGTACCTCTCGAAGGGGATAGGCGTAGTGCAAGCAGACCAAGATAAGATCACAACGTTGAAGTTTAGTGACTTCAACCTGGGAGATTGCAAATTCTACAACATTTTAGCCCTGCATAAGTACCTGACCAGAACAAAGGGAAAGAATTTGAAGATTGACCCTCAGTCATGGACCCATAGCCACACGCAGTCCACCTTGTTGAACGTTATGAAGATTCTACACTTCGGATGACACCAGGAGGTGAATGCATGTGTCAAATTGTTTTTGTCTTATTACCATGGAGGTTATATATGGTTAAACCATTGCATAACAGTGGATTTGATGTTGATAAATTAGATCACCGAGCTTAGCATGCAATGACCTGACCCACGAGATTTCTATCCTGGAAAATCCATGGACTGTGCTCTCGCCCAAAGGATCAAAGACACTTATGGAGATGTCGAGAAAGGAACGCGAGGCTACAAGGTAGCTTCTATCCATAGTGGTGCAGTGCACCTCATCTGTTAGATGATTACAGGGAAGTTAGTATGCAAGAACAAACCCACCCAAGTGACTGGTTTTGTAGTCGACCTCACAGTGAAGTGCACATAGGGACTACAAATGAATTGGGTGAAGTACCTAGTAAACCAATTAGAACTTGACTACAGAGAAGAGCAAGATCAAGGGTATGAAATCCACTTTAGCTGGCTATTGATCTTGATCTCTTTCATTGCCTAGGAGATGCCGGAAGGTGCGACCTTCCTGGACATCGATCCCTTTGAACCGTTGGCTACAATTTCATCACATTGTGGTATTCAAGTGACATGAATAAATAGTGGCAGTCTAATGTTGTATTTCATGCATACTACAACCAGTCGAAGGTAGCTATATAGTCCGAGCCTCGCACGATGCCAAATAATTTACATAGGTTCAGGCCATTGATGAAGTTCAACATAGACCGCCATTTCATTTACATCAAAATGTGCGTTGATGAGCACAAGCAACAACTTCAATCCTACTACAAGATAATAGAGGGGGACTTGGAGGAGATAACAAAGGACTAGTCGGCGGACCTCCTCATTCCAGCAGACCCTGTGGAGATATCTGATATAGATAGTCCATAAACTGCGTAGGATACACCCAGACCTAGCAGGACAAAGAAAACTGAAGAGGTTCAGGATTTAGACAGTGCATCTGTGAAAATCGCTTCCATATCACCAGAGCAAGGAGGTGATGGCAGAGAGATAGATGGCGTAGAATTTGAACAGAAGAAAGGTGAGGTTACACCACCTAGAGATGAGGAGGACCCCTCAAAGAAAAGGAAGGTTTCCCACCCCAAGCCTTCCTCTCGGAAGAAATCAAAAGCTTCTATGAAAACAATGTAGACCATCCTCACCTCAGATGACTTCGATTTCATTATAGCATCCCTAAATGATGCTTCACTGGAGATAGTAGAAAAACAAGAGGCTAAGCAGGAAGCAATGTAAAATAAAATTGAGATTGAGCTCCAAGGAGTGAAACAAGCACTACAGTCCAGCCGTGCAGTCCCCACTGCGCTTCTGTCAGCAGGAACACCAGAACTAGGAGATGAGCCAACTCAAGTCCACCGAATTGTTGAGACAGTTGAAGCTCTCCTTCAACAAGCATAGGAAGAAACAACGCAAGCTACCCAGGCCTTGACACAAGTACAAGGAGTCCTTGTAGAGTAACATAGTACTGCAGAATGGGAGAAGCTTGATCTCCAGGAAAAGTTCGATGAAGAAAAATCCCAACTGCAGAACGAAAAGGAATAGTTGCTCACAGAGAAACTTGAAGTAAACGAAATGGTCAATAGAGCGGTTCACTCTATGACAGTCGTAGAAGTAAAGGCTGAAGAGAGAATTCAACAACAAATAGTACAACTTGAAGAKGTGATCCAGTAGCTACAACAATGCATAGCGGATTTGGAGCTACGCGCAGTACCTGAGACCCCTCAAGATGTAAGATATCAATGAGAAGCAACTKCCAGGAGCACAGTTGAGAGACTAAAGGCTCTTGCTGGGGAGTGAAATCAATTGAGTAACCATAGTGCCCAAATGTATGAGAAGCTCACTGAGAATCCAGAATTACAGGCACTGAAGTTGTAGCTCCAGGAAGCAAAGCAACACATAGAGATAATGTAGGCACAGCTGAAGGCCCTGTCAACTGTAGAAAGAATGAAGAGGTCTCAAGAGTAGCACACCATCTAGCAGCAGATACATACAATTCAAAGCAAAGTGATGGAAGTAACTCAACGGCTCCAACCTATGAAATATAAGGCCTATCAATTGTTCACATAGGTTGAGAGTCGAGGAGCAGAGCTAAAACAGGTTGTTAATGCAGTAGAACAACGCCTAGAAAGGCCAGTGAACGACGTAGTAATCCATGAGTTCGCTAAGAAAGAGGTCGTGGCACAAAAACACGTTGAAGAAGCTCGAGGCATTCGAGGCAGAAATAGTTAGACCAGAGTGACTCGGGACAAGTCACAGGTGAGTGTTGGGGGCCTATTGGCCTTTGACCAGGTTTTGTGGATATCTGGTCAAGTTTGACCTATTTTTGGACTTCGACAGCCTGTCGAAGGAGGAGCGCAAGACGAAGCAGAAATCGTGGGATCTCGACCCCTTTTGGGGTCCTTTTTGGGATGTGTGAATATGTAATGGGAATGGGATGTTGACCCATGGGTTTACTCATGTTTAGGCCTATTTTGTAATATATAAATAGGTTCTTGGGCTAGATATAAGTAGTCATGCATCTATGTGGTGTTAGTAAGCAGGTAGGCTAAAGGCCAATATTTGGATATGTGTGATCAGGACTTGTAAAGCTTCGTGCATACTGTGGGAAACTTGCAAAATTAAGTACAAGTCATTGTAGCAAGACTGTGGAAGGCTTAGTGCTGGAACACAAGAAAGAAGGATCTAGCGAGTTGTGCAGATCTTCTATCCTGTGTGGAGTAAGGGTTTTGAGGCTCTGTTCTTGTAACCAATTGACTGAAGATAATAAATAAGAAGATTTGGTGGGCATAGCCCTAGGGTGGGGTTGAACCACGTAAATATTGTGTTGTTATGCTTTGTGCTTATCTTAATGTGTTTATGACTCTCTAGCTAAGTGCTTTGATATAGATAGATAGATCTGTTTATGCTTTGTGCTATGGATGTTAGATCTGACTTCTATGAATGTGCTTAGTGCTTGCTTCTGCTAGATTTGATCCATCTGTTTGTGCTAAGTGCTTAATTACATTAGATCAGTGTGAATGATGCAATGCTTTGTTCTATCTGCACAGTATTTATTGGTTGAATATTGATGAACTATTGATGCTAAGTTCTTTGTTAAGTATTATAATCACAGATCTGTGTCCCAGCTAAGGTTGCAGACACTTGAGTCCTGCAAACACCCCTGCCTCTACCTCGGGTGAGACTTCATCTGCTTCGCAGGTGTTGCCTAAAGGGTCGATATTTAGGGTTTTATTGGTGCATTGTTGTAGCGTTGAACCCTTGGTCTGCCCCTGTGCCAACAAGGAAGAATAAAAAAATAGCAATGGATTTCATCTTGGAAGGATTACCTAATTTGATAAGAGAAAAGGTTGGTAGATGTTCATCAGCAAAAGAAATTTAGGATAAGTTACATGACATATATTCTTCACCCATCACATATTCAGAAGATGCAGATACAAATCAACAAGAATTATGTTCACCATGTCAAGAAGATTCAGAAGATGAAGAGTACATAATCACCAGAGGTATGTTGTTTTGTTTTAATTGTGAAAAACATGGACATCTTGAAATATAATTCCATGAAGTAAATGAGACAGAAAAACTAATTGAAAAAGAAGGCAATTATGAAGAAGAATCGATTAGTAATTTAGATGAACTAAGAGAATAAAACAATTCATTCAAGAAAGAATTGATGAAACAAAAGGAAAGTGTTCACATTTTTTAAGAAGCCCAACAGGTCATCGAGAACTTAAAAACTCAGCTAGAAGAAGCCAGAAAGATCGAAGAAAATCTTGAATATCAAAAGCAATGTTTGGAAACCAACATAGAAACACAAAAGGAAGAAGTAGAAATGAGAGAGAAGATATTGACATATCATCTTAAGGAAAGAACTAATGATCTAAACTGGCTTGAGGTAGAGTTTGGTCAAGAAGAGAAAGGACTTGAAGAAGAAATAATCACATTAAAAATTCATCTTGAAGAAGCGAAAAGAACAGAAGAAGTGATGAAGTCTCAGATAATGAAGAAAGAAGAAGAGGTTGAGAAGCTTGAAGAATAAGTTGTCACATTGAGAAGTAAAATCATTAAGCTCAACAAGAACGTTGAAGAGACGGAAACATCCACATCAGTTATAGAGAATGAAGAGAAGCACTCTAGGTTGCTAGAAAAGAAGAATGAAGAAAATAGAAAGAGTTATGCAGAAGTACTCAAAGGAAGGAATCATGGTCAACTAGAATCTAACAAAACTATTGAAGATACATCTTCAAGAAGACCATCCATGTTCAATCCACAAAGAAGCTTCAATCATGATCATGATCATTCAAGGAAAAAATTCAGGAGGATTACACCATAAAGAAGATCATTCACTCCCAAGTATTCAAATTTATTTTATGGTAATTGTTTTTATTGTACTAAATTTGGACTTAAGGTTGCAAATTGTAGGGATTATAAAAGAAATGTCCAAGCAAGAAGTGCCTATGTGGTCACACGTAACATTGAGTTTTACAAATTTCATAACTATGGACACATAGCCAGTGATTGTAGAAGCATGATCGATACTTCCATGAAAGAGAATATTGATATCATATATAAAATGTATGGATAAGAAAACAAGAAGAACAGATGAACAAAGACTAGGTACTAGAGATCGCAAGATTGGAAATAAAACGAGATGAAGAAAATTCTACAGAGAAAAGGAAAGATGTCAGATACAGAAAGGTTTGGAAAATAACTGAAAGAAAAAAAGGATAGGTAAATAAGAAACAGGTTCAAGAGATTGTACTTTCAGGCATTGTAGTGAAATATGAATCCACAAAAAAAAAAACGAAGTCAGAGCTCAGAGAGATAATGAATCTACCAATGAAGATGATGATGAATACACATCAGAGCAAGAATTATTCTGAGCCATCTGGCTTAGAGACTCCCAAGTAATATGAATATTAGACAGGGGGATTCTATGCGATAGCTATGACAGACCAAAAAACCATCCTTCGAGAAAACTGAATATTTTGAGAAGATAGATTCAGAGCAATCAGTTAGTAGAAGTACAATATGATAGATTAATCAAGAATTCATGATAGTATAGTGATAAATGGGTCAGCATTATGGACAGTTGCGCAAGTAAAGACTTGGAAAATATGGACATAGATGGATTCGTAAGAACACTTAGCAGGTTTGGACAGATATATGATAGTGGACAAGAGCATGGATTCATAGATTGGTTCAGAGAGTGGTTCAGAGACAAAGGAAAATTATCATAATGGATGACAATTACACAAGAAATTGCTCGAACAATGTTAATGGATTCCAAATTGACATATATTTTTTGGACACATGTAGTGCATACATGAATTCACATTCAAAATAGAGTAATGCTCAGAAACAACAATGACAAAACTCCCTACAAACTATGGAAAGGAAGCACAAACAACAACCTCTACATCAAGGTAACTCAAGGTAATATTTTATTAATTAAAATTTATGCTGATGATATTGTTTTGGAAGTACTAATGATAGGTTAAGCCAGAAATTTCCAAAGGATATGAAAAATGAATTTGAAATGTCATTACTTGGAGGACTATCCCTTTTTTTGGATCTTCATATATGTCAAAGAAACCAAGGAATTTTTATTTCTCAAACTAAGTATATCAAAGAAATGCTAAAGAGGTTCGGAATGGAAGATTGCAAACTAGTTACCACTCCTATGCAAACCAATTGAAATTTGAGCAAAGATGATGACTCAAAGTCTACAGACCAGAGGCAATACAGGTCTATGATTGGTAGCTGTGACAACATCCATACCAGATGTAATGCAGGCAGTTTGCAAGTTGCACGATTTCATGCAGCACCAAAGGAATCACATGTATTAGCAGTGAAGAGGATTTTCTGATATCTCAAAGGAACAAAATATTTTGGATTATGGTATCCAAAAGGAAAGGATCTATCACTTATTGCCTACACAAATGAAGATTGGGTAGGTTGCATTGTTAACTGATGAAGCACCAATGGAGAAGCGTTCTACTTGCGTGAGTGTTTAGTATCTTGGCTAAGCAAGAAACAATCATCAATATCCTTATCTATAGCTGAGGTAGAGTATATTACAGCATCAACATGTTGTACACATGTTCTATGGATAAAATAAACTTTGACATATATATAGGTTGAGTATGATGATCCCATTCCAATCTATTGTGATAATACAAGAACCATTAGTATCTCAAAAAAAACCCGGTGATGCACTCCAAGACGAAGCACATTCCAATCAAGTATCACTTTCTACGAGAATAGGTTGCAGAGAATAAAATCAGAGTTGAATATGTGGGAACAAAAGAATAAGTGACATACATCTTTACAAAACTGCTTCCACGGGAATCCCTTGAGTATCTTCGCCAGAGACTAGGAGTAATTTCTACTCCAAAATGAATTCTTTTGAATGCTTATCTTATATGTATTAGATGTACACGAGAAAGCACCATAAATAGGAAAAATAGGTAGAGATTTATCATATGCAAAGGAAAATGCTTGGAGAGAGAGCATAGAGGCATTTTTCCAAGGGGAGCGATTGTCAGAAGGGAAGAATGAGCGATATGACTTCAAAGTGATACCATTTGTCAAAGGGGGAGATATTATTCATATGAAGGGAAAGAGAGTAATCAGAGGCTTATAAACAAAAAGAAAAATCAAAGGCACGTAGACAGAGGGAGAAACCCTAAGGAGGGTTCAGTCAGGGGGAGCAGCCCCAAAGGGAGACACCCTTTGCTATTGATGTCAAAGGGGGAGAGATAGAAACATTGATGAAGAGTATAGGCATGAATGTTATCATGACTAAGTGTTTCCATCAATGCCAAAGTGGGATATTGTCAGACAGTTGGCTTAGGTTGATGGATAGTTGGTATGGATTGTTGGTTTTCATTGATTTCAACCATTGGAGATTTATATTGTAGATTGATGTCAACCCTTAGTGATTGATGTCAACCCTTGGAGAAAGTATGGTAGCACAAAGTTTTGGGTAATGGAACCAAGGTTGTTTCATGTATAATGGTATTATTTTTAATCTATTTTAAGGTAATACTATTCTATATGGATAGTACATGTCATTCTATTTCCATTGGTATGTGGAACGTCACATAACTCCTCACGGTTAGAGAGTTATGGCCATGAGAAGTTGGAGAACCCAGGTTTGGGTAATGGACCCAAGTTTGTTTGATGGATAATGGTATGAGTTTTGATATATTTGTAGGAAATACTATTCTATATGGATATTACATGTCATTCCATTTCTGGTGGTATGTGGAACGTCACATAACTCCTCACGGTTTGAGAGTTATGGCCTTACGAAGTTGGAGGACCCTCATATGTCATCTAGAAGCCCCAAAAGGTCAAAGTAGTCAAAGTGGTTTAAGAGATTTTAGAAGGTAAATAATAAAGTGAAGTGATGAGTGTACTATAATTCAAAGTGAATACAAAATAATTTATTTAAATAATAAATTTAATGGAGAAATTAGAAGTGTGTTAACCCTAAAATAAGGAAAGTGGGCAAAGTGACCTAGAAGATGTTTTTAAGGAAGCTACTTGGAGAGTATAAATAAGAGGCAAGGCTCTCTCATTTGAGATAACACTTGAGAATTTTGAATACATATAGGTGTATGAGCTAACCAAATGATATTTAAGCCTGATTTATGAGGGAACGTGAAGAAAAGACGACCGGAATTCAAGGGAGGATAAATTCTTTTGATGGTGTTTTCTAAGGTATGTTATTTACATGACATCTCACCATTTTCGCAATAAAAAAAAATATAGAATGATTCAGACCGTGAAATCATTATTCCATTGAGGAGACATATCCAAGTATATGTGTTAAAAAAATCATCTTGTGGGTCGTTGAATGTTCGGAGTTACGCTCCGTGGAAAATAGGGTTTGTGGCTAGTCGTGAAACTAGTCTAAAACAGGTGTTTTGGGAAAAATGTCATAAATTCTTCATAAAAGATCCAAATTAAATAATACCAAATGTGTTTTTTACAGTACAATTTGTATTATGTTTTGTAACATTTTCATATCGGTTCAACAAATTATCCATGCAGGGCACGCTCTACAAGGTCACTCTCTAGAATAAGCCAGAATTTAGAAAGGTATGGGATTTTTTCTATAAATCCTTTTCTAAGAGGTTTCAAGTAATGACACTTGGAGGAATTTCATAAAACACACTGAAGAACATTGTGTATCAGTTTAAGATCTTTATTCATTACAGATACATATTTATGATTATTTCAAGTTCAGGTTGTTGACTAATCCAAAACTAGTCATGTGAGACTAAAGAAAAGTTTGATGAAAATGTTAGTCTCTTGTTGTTAAAGTTAAGGAAGGTTTGTAGGTATGTTATCATATACACCAGGTCTATTACATATTTACAAATCAGATTTGGATGATGAAATTGATGAGGGCATTTGGTTGAGGTACATATTGGGTACATGGTTGAGACAAGTAGTTGATGAGTTGACACATACATGAGGTGTATAGTTGATGATTTTGGTACATCTTGATGAGTCCTAGTTGATGAGTATTTGATACATGATTGGTACATACTTGGTACATGGTTGGAGGAACTTGTTAGTAGTATTTTGGACACATGGTTTATGGATGATGTAGCATACTTGTATTATTATGAGTTATTGGATGATAATGATACATTGATATAACACTTGGATTATATGGTTAAAAAGGATTACATTTCTCTATTAATGATTCACCCCCCCTCTTAGTAATCCAACATGAAAGTGGTTGGAAGGAAATGAGGTGGACTGGGAGGATTTAGGACCTTAAGGGTTATAATATGTGGAAGAAGAGAAGGGATCTAGGGTGGGCTTAAACAAGGAGGTCAAATTGTTCACTGCGGCCTGGAATTGCTGACATATGGTAGTCAATTGAGTGATGGATGTGGGAAGTGATTAAAGCGGAGAAATCTGAGAGTTGAGGTTACCAATACTGGAAGTAATGGAAGAAATATCAATCTAGGTTTGGTCATGAGCTTTGTCCTATGCGGTGAGACGTTGTTCCCAATCTTGGCTGCAAGTGTGGGCCATGGGGATGGGACATAGGGGAAAGTGGGACTGCACAGAAAGGGTTACTGGTGAATGATACCACTATGATCAATGCAAAGAGATGAATTCAATGGGATAGGTTCCAAATAGGAGTTCTAGGAAGGGGTTGGGTCCACAGAAAAAAAAAATTTCTGAAAAATGATAGGTGTGACTATGATCAGTGCAAAGAGAGGAATCCAATGGGATAGGTCTCAAATAATGGTGTAGGAAGGATCCATATTTTTTTTTACTGATACGGAGTTATACTTCTATCTAAATAATATTGCAGTGATGAAATGGCCAAATTATTAACATGAAGAAATGTGTAGGAATTTTGCAACTCGAATGCGAGTGGCAAGGTCACGCGACAGTAGATATTGTCTATTTTTTTTCTTCTTTGTTTACATCCCAAGGGTTAGGGTGTTTAGGGTTTCTATAGAAAAGGGTTTTTCATGTGCTATAGCTCTCTGATATACATGTGGGTCCAATAGTAGTACTCGACCCAATATCTTAGGGCACCAACTAAAGAGGTTAGACCATGACCTTAGTCGTACTACCCAACTACCTAAGTACTATAGAGTATCTTCGTAAGTATTGTTCTTGGTGTCACTATAGAAGTCAAGTGACCGATTGGTTTATCTCCGAAGGGTTGCAGGACATCTAGGTTGATCTGTATACAGGTTTTATCTAATGCGCTACCACTCGAAGGGGTACCAACATGGTTTACAAGGGTGGCCAACAATAAGCGCTTAAGTACCACTTGTATTTCCTACGTGTATGCTTCCTCGACCATGGATTTATGCGTTGAATGATAGATATTTGTAGCTTTAAGATGTCGAAATATGTCTCTACCCTGAAAAAAAATAACCTACAATTTTTTGTCGATGAAAGTGCTCTTATACCACTTGTAAGGTACCAAATCTATTACAATAACAAAAAAATAGAAATATTGCAGAGAATAAAAATGGAACAACACAATATATGAAACCACAACAACAAACTAGTATCCTTATTGATAGGAAACAATGTTCAGTTACCTCTTCAAGGGGGAAACCTCTAGGAGAGAAACATTCCATTACAATGATTCTCAAGACAAAAAATTCTCATGCCCTCGACTCCTATTTATAATAAATCTATCTACCAAAAGAAAAATCTAGAATAAGATCTTCTAGAAGTGGAAGCTTCTATTAGGTCTTCTTACATTTGACTTATTCTTTCTTATTACTAGGCCTTATTAATATTGGCCTTTATTACATGGAAAATATATTATTCTACCTATGTGAGGGGTTAGGGAGGTTAGGTCCCTAACACACTGAGGAAGAAAAAGAATATGATCACACAGAAGAGAGCGACGGATAACATGTAGAAGAGAACCTAGGGAGAACATAGACACACATAGAGATTGAACTGCACAGAAAAGAAGAAATTAACTGCACAAAGATGTGAGTTGTAGACTCATAAAAAAATGGTCCAAATGAGAAATAGGAGCTCACGCAAGCATCTCTGATCAGTAGAGAATATCTTGGAAGTTTTTCTTAATAAAATATAAAGCTTTCCCAAGAATTGAATGGTCACCCTGGAACGGAGAAGACCCATATCTAGAACGGAGCAATATAGTACTGCAACTTGGTGCATATTGGAAAAAAATCGAAACTGGTAAGGGGAGGTCATCGAGGGACTATGTAGTAGAGAAGGGGCTCCCTTGTGTAGAGTAATTGGGAGGGTACCTGATAAAATTGTGGAGGTCTTGAGATCAGTGGGGCTAAATAAACTACTGTCGTTTCCAGTGGAGTGAATGAGAATAAAATTCCTAAACCATTTCGTGACTTGACAGTCAACTGAGATAGTCCCCTAGTGGTATCATGGCCTAGAACAGGGGTGGCATGTTGTATAAAATCATAGTGAAGCATATCTTATGGTTGGGTGGAAAGGAATTCCCTCTCAATAAGTTGGTTGGTTGGAATCATTATTGAACATGAACATGATATTTCTTGTAATTCCTTCTGAATTCTTAATAATGATTATATATTGTTTTATGTTCAAGTAGTAAATCTAGTTAAATGAATGATTGTTGAATTCCCAATTTAAATGGAATAAAATAACCTTCCTAATTATCAATCATGTTAAGAATGAATTAATAAATGAGGAAGTTCAGTGCATGTCAGTATTCTTATAAATTGCTCTACCTTTGAATGGAAAGCTTGCAAGATATGAAACCTTCATTTGGGTCTTTGGGTAGAGTGTCCTTGGCTGCTAGGGAAGTGGTTTAATATCCTGAGGGAAGTGATCTAAATCATTGTAGGAGAAGACACAAGAGTGTTGAATCCTAGAAAATTTCTTAACCTAATGATTTTTCCTTGTTTTTGGAATGGAAATCTTGCAGCATGCAAGATCTTCATTTGGGTTTTTGGAGTAGGGTATTCCTAGTCGATTGAAGAATGGTTTATGATCCCAAAAAATCCAAGTTAAACTCTAGAAGAAAGATTTTTAAGGACTATTAGATTGCAAAGTCCTTGAACCACCTTTAACTCGTTGATAACCCTTATTGAAACCTAGAAGAATGACAGTTGTTGATTCGATAGAAGGGAATATCATGATCATTTGTAGAACATCTGAGCCTCAAGAGAAATCCTGTCGGGAGACAAGGTCATCAGAAAATTCCAAGTTGCGAAGTCACAATGGAATTTTGTTGAGAAAAATCCAAGAGATTGTGAGTGGTTGATTTATCGAAGGTCAAGTCGATGATATTTGTGTCATTGATGCCCAAGTTTAGGAGGACAATTCTATCGAGAAACCATGGATCRAAAATGTCTAGAAGCAAGTCTAGGAGAGTGTTATCACTAGATATTTTCCTTGGGTTATATCAAGTAAACCCCAAGGTAACTATCTCAACCTACTTTAGATTGTATTTGTGAACTATRCAATTAAAGAGGGCYCTCTCAAGGGCCAAAAGCCTCTAAGACTCAAAATATATTCAACAATAACATTCAGAAGGTTAGATTTCTGATAAGAACAAGTTTGTTTTTATAAAATTTGGTAGGACAAGCAAGGAAAAGGTATCATTGGRCAATGGAGTCAAAACCTGAAATCTCAATGCCTTAACTGTTAATGGCTAGTTGGTTTCTTTCTGAAGGTTTGAGGCAAAGTAAGCACTATGTTCAACAATTGAGAGTTTATGAAATAAGAATTTGAAAAGAGGGGGAATTCCACCACAGTAAGAGCATCTACCCATGGATGAATTCTTATTGCAGCTTCATAAGAACATACATAGAGGGAAACTACTAGAACAGAGCACTATGCAAGAATGAATTCTGAACCAACGATTTACAAACAACACAATAAGCATTTGATGTATGAATGGAGCATTAAACTAGAATGAATTCCAAACATTTCCTCTCAGTCAAATACTAGAAAGATATTAACAATAAATGGTAATCAATATAACATATGAAATTTACAAGACAAACATAACACTGTGATGGATCTCAAACTTCTGAAGGAGATAACTTCTGCATTGAACTGCAAAACAAAATTCGGAATCTTTACACCCAGGAACAATAGAAATGGCTCCTCCAGCCAAAAGTCCAACACTCTTACCTTCTTGTAAAATGAATATATATCCATATAGTTCCTTTCTAGATCACCCATTCGAACTCCAACCCCTTTCCCAAAATAGAAACAGCTACAAACAAAAAATGACATGTTTTAACTAATTTCCTGCTTTTCAGAAGGCGAAATTCTGAAAAATAGGCTTCAAAACACCACTTGTAATTCTCAAATAATAACATCTGTGTAAAATTAGAGAGATTTTTTTTCATATAATCTCATTATGAAGATAAACCTCTATCATTTTTTTTAAATGCATCTCCAGATGGTCACAATAGATGTCACAAAAACATGTCTCAAACAGGAAATCATGAAAACTGAAAACATTGGGCTAAAAGATTCATTTGAATATCCCAATCCATGACACCTGTTTGAAAAATGAAAGAGGTTAATGTTCTTGGGTACATGATTGATAATAACCTCCTTTGGATTTTTAAAATTCATCTTGGTTCACCCAAAAATCCTCTTCGAAGTCAACTGGTCAAAAATGCTAGTTTAGAAGTCTTAAAATAGAGTTTCAGCAACACATTTTGTAGCACATGTCTAAATCCGTAGTGCCTAAGAAATTTCATAGTGCCAAAGGAGAATCAAGTAGGAAAACCCTTCCTGACCTCCAAACAAGATAAAAAATCTCATGGAGTACTTGATGGCTATAAGGTTGATGCTGGTAATTTCATACTTACACCAGGATGCTTGCAACCTATCCAACCTACAACCTTCTTCCTTAACTAGTTCGCAATGCCAGTTCACAGCGCCAACTCAACCATAGCTTGCATACTCCAAGGAGGATTTTAGTTGATGGAATGATATAATCCTTAGAGAACATGATCAATATTATGTGTTAACATCTGGCCTCACAGGGGATGGAGACCTCCCTGTGAGGCTCCAAGAACATGCAATTCTAGTGCCTTATCCATGGGTTGCTCCCAACCTTTAACTTGTGCAAATTTCTCTGACCCTTGATCTTCAACTGAAACCAAATTCAAACTGAAAACTAGATGTTGAAAGAGAAACTCAGGTTGCTGAGCTTATTTCACACAACCTACCTACCCTAAGCTAGCCCCTGAGTTGTTTGATCAAGTGAAATGAAAAATCCAATGGAGCCATGCAAGCATCTCGTCCACTGGTTGGATCCTTTTCATGTGTTTCTTCAAAGGAAACAAGGAATACCTAATTAAAGGAAATTCATTTAAGAGTTTGAAATCAGTTTCATCACTGACCAAATCTGAAAATGTAAGCTCACTCATTGACTGCAAATATGCTGCAAAAGGATATTGCATCTCATGAAGAAAAACCTCTTGTTGATCAACACATATAAAACAATTATCTTCAGTTTCATATGTTGTTTTTTGTTTCAATCCTTTATACTCACCATCAGTCTGGAAAGAGTTTGAAAATGAACCCTGATGTCCTTCAAACAAAATGTTATTTTGATTTTCAAGAGAAGAAAGGAAAATTGTTTGCTGACCAACTTGTTCTTGAAATAAAGTTTTAGGAAATGAATGGTTTGAATAGAAAATTGCCTGACTATTCTCATATCTATGATCACTTAAAATATTTATATCTTCATCATCTTCACTTTCAAATTCACAACTACTTGATGGTTGCAAACTTGAATTGGTAAAACCTTTTGCATAACAAACTATGGGATCAATAACATATTCAGAAGGTTGTTGGTTTATAAGATGGTGAACTCTCTCTTTTAGAAACTGGAATGAAGAAAAGCACAGGGGTGGAGCATTTTCTTCAGCAAACACACTACCTTTTTGTTGTCTATCATCATGTCTGAAATGTTTGGGTTTTAAACCTTCATAAGACTAATGAAAAGAATCATCTCCCGAAGATGAACCTACAAATGGTTTCTCTAGAAGAAAAGTGTCATAATCATCATAATACTCATCATAAGGAGGTAAATTGGAAACCTATTGAATATCCATAGAAAGAGGATTTGGCTCAACAGCTGGTGATTCAGCCACTTGATCATAATATGTTGTAATATTATCCTCATGAACAAATAAACACAGTTCCAAATCAGCCTCTTATTGTTGTACATCCCTATTCTCACACTTTTTAAGACTCAACGCTTCATCCTCCAAATTATCTAAAATCTTTCCACAAGATATGAGATTTCCCTCCACCTCTTGGGCATCAAAGAACATCTGCTACAAAGACACAATCTTCCTCTCCAAGAGATAAAACAAAAATCTGAATGGAAGGCCATAGCATAATATAAATTGGTAGTACCTTTAGTTGGTTGGATCTCTTCGAGTATTTTGCAATAGTGACTAGAAAATATCTTACTGAAATTTGAGATAGTTTCATTATTCATTCTTCTCATGGCATAAAATTCTGAAAGGAATAGTTCCCACAACTTTCTTTTGCCCCAAAATTTCAAAAAAAAATGACTTAGTTCCTTCCATGAGCTAATTGACTCAGGCAAAAAATGCCTAAACCATTGCTTGACATCCCCTCGTAAAGACTGGGAAAAGGATCTCATACAAACATCATCATGCTCAACTTCAAAGAGGTCAATGAAATGCTCAAAAGCATGAATATGTTTTTCAACTGTAAGGTTCTCATTTTCTCCATCAAAAACAAGAAGGTATTTGTAATGCTTTGGAGGAAAATCATGAAGAATGGAAGGAAATTTTAAAGGTTTGTATCTCTGTTGAATCTTGGAAGATACAAGAATAGGTACAAAAGATGGTATACCAGTTTTTATTTCATAAAACTTACAAGGTTGTTCAAGGTTATCATATGACTCAGATAAAGGGTCTTGGTCATAATCAGGTATATTTACAGTTTGTAGTGAAGGATATACAAGAGTGGGTTCATGGTCTTCATTTGAATGCAGTAAATGAAGAAAATTTCTTTTGGAAAAATTAGGAAAGGACAAGAAGATATTGATAAAATAGAATAATACTTATTGAAGAAAAATCAAGCCTGAGTACCTGATTCTTCCATACTGTACTTCCATATCTCTGTCATGTGAGCTCGTCCTCCATTGGAGTCTGTAAATTTGATTTAATCAAGAGTGGATTCGCCAAGTGAAAGGTACATATCCTTCTTGTATCTGACTATTGTTCACCATCAACAATCAGCTCTAAATCTTTGTCGTTCTTTCCCGAGGAAGATGATAGCTTTGGTTCCCCGACAACGACACCAAGATGTTATCACTTGGTATTTTCCTTGGGCTATATCAAGGAAACCCCAAGGTAACCATTTCAACCTATTAGCACAAGATTGGTTTATGCCTCAGCGTTGCATAAGTGGCGCTACCTACAGGTGCTATCTAATATTTCACAGAGAACAAAATCTGCATTTCATTATTCATTTTGGCAAATGAATACCATTGTTATGGGATTTTTATTTGTTTTGGGGAAAATTTAAATTATATTGAGTTATTCCCAATATCGAAGTTCAAGCATCAAAGAAACCACGGATTTATGCTACTGAATTGCATGCAGAAACACAGTCAGCGCTACCTACAGGCACTACGTAATATTCTGGCAGAGGCTAAATTGTGCAAAGGTATTCTGCCAGTTTTGAGTCACTAATTTAAAACTTGGGTTATGAGAAGTTGAGAATGTATTTTTTTTAAATGGAGGAGGTTTTTGTTCATAACATTCCAAATAACAAAAACCTCTCTCAGTTTTTCAAAATGTGTTTTGGTTTGAGAGATATTGGATATAGAAGTAGGCGTTTCATACTCTGCACAGTGGTGCTGCGTACTAATTTCTTGTAGCGGTCACGGTTTTCATATTCGCCTTGTTGGGAGGTTTCCACATGTCAAGGAGGGTTTGAATGACTTCTCAAGGATCATTTATATGTCAAGGGACACCTGCACCTAAGAATTAGCTCCAGCAAAGGCCTCGTGCATGAGGTGGAAACGATTTATTAATGACTTCCAACAAATTCATGAAAATTAGCAGTTTGTTGGATTTTTGTCTCTTTGATTGTTGCCACCTATCTCCAAGGCTTAGAATCCAATGGAGGAGATGTTATTCGACCTCCTTAGGTTATTTGGATTCTATTTTCTATTTAAAGAGGGAGATATCTCTTGGAGAAGAGGGATTGATGAGCCAAGAGAGGCTAGAGAGAGATGTAGCAGACAGTTTTCCTGTGTGTGTTCATTTGTAAGCCTGTGGGTATTTTTTATTGTAAGAATTACTGCTATTGGAGACTCATGAGAGCTATGATTTCAGATTGTAACTCTTCTATCTATATTTCTTCTTATTTGAATATATTACAGACTTGAGGATCAAAGGCTGCCAATGATTTATGGATCCCTAAGCAGTAGAGGATCTATTGTATTTTGCCCATCAGTCATAGTTTATATTCAAGTATTTTTTGATTCATTAAATTGAGAGGATCTTTATGTATTGAACATTCTATCTTATGCTTTCCTTCTTAATTTCTTCCACCTATCAGCATATAATCTTGTTTTCTTTTAAGAATATTTTTTGCCTTAGATGAGTGGGATGTTTGTGACTCCATTGCCCATTGGTGTAGCCTACTGATCTGCAATTTTCCACCCTCTCTCTCTCTTTATCCATATTGATGATCTATGGATCCCTAAGTAGTAGAGGATCTGTTGTATTTTTCCCAACAGTCATTGTTTATATTCAAGTATTTTTTTATTCATTAAATTGAGAGGATCTTTATTTATTGAACATTTTATCTTATGCTTTCCTTCTTCATTTCTTCCACCTATCAGCATATAATCTTGTTTTCTGTTAAGAATATTTTTTTCCTTAGATGAGTGGGATGTTTGTGACTCCATTGCCCATTGGTGTAGCCTACTGATCTACAATTTTCCACCCTCTCTCTCTCTTTATCCATCTTGATGATCCACCTATTCAAAACCAAAGTTATCTTTTACATTCTGATGGGTGTTGAGCTTACACTTTAGTAGTCAAAGTGTGACTTTCAGTGCTAACAAAAAGTCACACTTTGAATTCTAAAGTGTAAGCTCAGGACCCATCAGAATGTAAAAGATAACTTTGGTTTTGAATAGGTGGATCAACAAGACGGATAAAGAAAGAGAGAGGGAAACAAACTAAAGATCAGTAGGATACACCAATGGGAAATGGAGTCACAAACATCCCACTCATCTAAGGCACAAAAGCTACTTAACAGAAAAAAATATTATATGTTGATAGGTGGAAGAAATGAAGAAGGAAATCACGAAAACTGAAAACATTGGGCTCAAAGATTCATTTGAATCTCCCAATCCATGACACCTGTTTGAAAAATGAAAGAGGTTAATGTTCTTGGGTACATTATTGAAAATAACCTCCTTTGGATTTTTAAAATTCATCTTGGTTCACCCGGAAATCCTCCTGGAAGTCAATTGGTCAAAAATGTTAGTTCATCAGTATTAAAACATAGTTTCAAAAGAACATTTTGTAGCACATGTCTAAATCTGTAGCACCTAAGCCAGTTCGTAGCACCAAAGGATAATCAAGTAGCCAAACGCTTCCTGACCTCCAAACAAGATAAAAAATATCATGGAGTACCTGATGGCTATGAGGTTGATGCTGGTAATTTCATACTTGCACCAGGATGCCTGCAACCTATCCAACCTACAACCTTCTTCCTTAACTAGTTCACAACACCCGTTCGCAGCGCCAACTCAACCATAGCTTTCATACTCCGAGGAGGATTTTAGTTGATGGAATGATATAATCCTTGGAGAGCATGATCAATCTTATGTGTTAACAAAGAGGACTACAATGGAGGAAACCCAACGTTAAGATCCCTAGGACAAGAGGACCGTAGATCTGTCGGTGAGGGTGTTGATGGGTTTATAGTTGTTGGATATAGAATGATCCATTCCGAGGAAGAAAACTTAGACAAAGAGTGGTGTCGATAAATTTCATGCATATGCAGGTTCCAAGTGATCTCTGACCATGAGAACTGATGATTCGAGGACCATTGGATCTGTTGGAGGACAACCATTGGAGAATAACCGATCATAAATTCTTGTCATCACTTGGAGTAGGTGCATTATGATGGCAGAGGACCCCGAGTGGATGGAAACCATCGATATACAAGAGATTTTTTATGATACAGCCATAGTCTTTGATTAGTGGAAGACCCCATCGACCAACGTGCCTTATGACAGATGAGCGAGGAATTAACCTTCATGTAACTCAAGGTACAAATTTGATCATGACTGTCGATTTCTTTGACCAAATATCGTTGGATCTATCAGAAACATGTTCATTGGAGAAATGAGATCAAGATAGAAACGCAGACTTATTAACTTGTTTTCCCGATGGGTAGAGAACCTGATTCACTACCGACCATTGATCTAGTTGTGCAGAGTGAATCTTAGTCGTCTAATCAGGAATGTTTGTTTCCTGGTCAGTGTAGTCATCTTCAGATGCAAATCTGTTGGGAAGATGGGTGTTCATGAGTAAGTAGACTTGATGAGGTTGGATGATGTGATAAGATAAGTTCTTGTGTATGCTATGAGAAACATAAGTGTTGAGGGTATGATCTGAGGCTTGAGGATAGAAAGAAGAGGAAATCTGACATCCCAACAACCTACGTAAGTTTAGGGGGTCAGGCGTGTTACAGTTTGTCAGTGTTCTTCACTAATATGCAATTTTAAATTTCCTGTATATGTTCCCTCTATTGCAATTTTCCATTGCAAACTACTTGGTTTGTTGGTTTAACACAACCCTAGTGTCACATTTTGACTATTTTCCCACATATTGAACAATAGTGTGCATCTAAGTGAGTGTGTGGTTCAACTAGCATATTAATCGCAATATACACATGCATATACATCATTAGATATATATATGCGCAAACATCTAACAGTGCATATGCCCACATATACTACCATTAATGTTGTGTAGTGGGGCACTTATCCTTGCATATATTGCCATTAATGTTGCATAGCAATAATGTGCTTAGTATCTATCGTGTTCCATCTAAAAATTCAACTGGGATTTTTTTAGTAACATTTCTTGTCCGGGGCACAAGAGTATTCAAGTCTGCAAGTCGCAGGAGAAGCGCTCGAGCGCAGCACGAAAAAATCTTGTTTCAAGCTTCCAAGCCAGTAAGCGAGTGAAATTATATTGATGGCGGTCCAGATTCATCCATAGGAGTAGATCAGCGGCCGACGGGAAATCGTGGATAGAAGAGTTCTGCCGAAATTAGCGCAAATAGATTGCGCCCATATTGTATGCAGGGAAGAGTAGCAGCCGTCCATCCAAAGGATGCATGGCGCGAGACCTAGTCGCGTCGGATTTTTGACAGTCGTGAGTTCAAAGGGTGAAGGTTTTATGTCATTGTACATCTCGAAACCCCAAACCCTGAAGCGCCGAGAGCACCCAAAGGCGGGCCCACAATATCAAGGAGCAGCTCCCTCATATCCCCTATGCACGAAGTGACAAGAGCATCCAGGACCCAGGCCCATGGCATCATCGAGAGAGTTCAGAACCGTCAGATCTAGAGGGACTCATGGTGTTAGATTAAATTGTCTTGGTGTTTGTCTCATCGCGATTTCAAGAAACAAGGATTAGCTCCTTCCCATTCGCGAACGCCGAAAGTGCCTTGGGAATAAGCATAGGGTCACAGCCCGTGGTCACTTGGGAAAGAAAAGAGCTACGCAAAAGGGGCCAAAGGCGTCGGGTTTCAGTCACAGAGAGGCTCGTCACGACCTCCAGTTGCCATCAGACCTGACCTCGATCCTGGTCTTTGCTTGGAGTAAATGAAGGCAAGAAGGGGTGGTTGAAACCTCTCCTCATTCTTTAAGTGTGAGGTAGGGAGGGTCTGGCAAGCGGTCTGCTCGAGAGGGTCCTGTGTACCCATTTTTCCAGAAAAGCCATACCGAGTTCTCAACTAGCCAGAGGAGGTCTGCACACGCTAACTTGACATTTACTGGCTCGGCTACTCCCCCTGCAGGAGCCATGTGTAGTTAATGTGACGTTTGACAAAAAAAATACCTGTCCGAATGTGGCTGAAAGGAAACCAAGCTTTGGATGACTGAGGACACCTCTGTTAGGCGATTTTCTCTGAGTATATAGACTCAGTCTTTGTATTTTTGTATGGGGATGGTAGAGCGAAGCTCCCGATTGTAAAGTTTTAACACACTCTAGTTCTCTGGTTATGTATCTATATGTAAGATTTCTTGTTTAACGACAGACAGTCTTCTCATTCCATCTAGCTTTCATCTCATACTGAGAGAGTTTGTGATCGACTGATTTGCGCGAATCATCACAATTATGTTATGATAAAGGATTTATTGTTGCATTGTTGTGTTCTCCAGTTTTCTGCATTCAAATGTAAGAGGATCTTGCGTTTAGATGTTTTATCCTACAGTCTGTTAGGAACCTGATGTTACCACAGACCTCTTCTTTTCTCTTATACAAGTCTTCCCCCTACTCACCCTTACTACAACTTACTATCTGAAGTTTATCTAAGACCTTACTTGCCTATGCATGCCTGACCTAGTTTTGGAGTTAGAACCACATCGTGTTGATTTAACTTCCATTCGATCACCCCATTAAACAAATCGTGACATAAACTGATGGGCGTCGGGCTCTGCTCCAGCTGCAATCCAGGGGTGACTTCCGACGCTAACAAATTCATCATTCAAGTGTGTGATCCCATCAATATGAACACTGACTAATCATATGGCAAACAACCCCCTCCTTTTGTCAACTTATAAGAATCCTCCCATGAAAAATCAGAGTGCTTACAAGAAAACATACAATTTCACAAGTTTCGAGACTATAGATGGATTTCTCAACAACTATTTTCATTGATAAACTCCATACTACAACTTCAACAAGCTAATATTGAAATTTGAAAATTTATGCCCAAATTAATAAGGAAATACATCAAAAAGAAGATGTGGTTCACTACATGATTAATGTATTCCATCAAGAAGTTGTGCGTTTGTTAGATCCACATTGACTAGAAATCATCATTAACATTGGCATTTCGTTTTTTTCCAAAGCAAGAAAAAGTCTATGTTACTTAGGGCTATTGGCCTAGAGGCACTTTAAGGTCTTACTCTATGACCATAAAGTGGTTTCATCCTAGAAAATATTTGCAAGAAGGTCGATAGAACGTACTATATGGTAAGATCATGTGCCTTAAATTGGCACTTAGCCTTAATCCCATACATAAGACTAGACACTACTCCAATTACAATTTAATTTCTTGATGAAGAGAAACCATTTCAAAATAATTGTTTTCCACTATTAAAAAAAATTATATGAGAAAATTTTTAAGATATGAGAAAATGTTTAAGTTATGAGAAAATGTTTAAGGTATTATTTTCATGGGAGTCAAATTATTGACTAACTACATGATAAATTTGTATTTGGAAGTTGATTGGTCATGTCAAATTTCAAAGAATCTTATAAAAACAAATGATCTATTTGTAGACTCTTCATGCCCATACCTTTTTTTTTAATAAAATCTTCTAAAATATGGACAGGCAATACAAATTCTAACTACTATGACAATCACTTAATGCCACAATCTAGATTGACTTCTACAACATGTGTTTTGAAAAGCAGTGCAACACTTGATGCCAAATCTAGATTGACTTCTACAACATGTGTTTTGAAAAAGTGCAACATGTGTTTCCAAATGCAAGATACAAATGCAAAATTCCAAGTTGGGTATCATCCAACCCATGGAAGTATTTGATTGATAGATCAAATAAAATAACTAGTTATGAACATTGAAAAAATATAGAATTCCAATATTGTCTTAACATATCGTTTTGTCACTGGTTTGTTTATCTCGACTGCAGATTCAAGCATCCAACAGGCATGGAGTTGAATATTCTCAATGCGGGTTGGATGCATGCCCCGAATCTGTCATCAAGATAAGGATCACCTTCATTCATCAGGTTTAAAATTTGGGTTTTGCAGGCAAGGGAGGTTGCATTAATTAGAAGCACATCAAGTGTCTTTGCTTTACTCAAAAAATCAGAGTTTATTTTCATTGTTTCGTTGCGAAGGCGATGAGTATGGAGATGGAGAGATATTTTCATATGAACAATGGCCTTGGAGACTCTAGCTATGCCCAAAATTCTACTCTCTTACAGGTTTCAAATTTGATATTAAGGATGTCATGTTAGATATGGGATCTAATGTGAACATTCTTCCTAAGAAGACCCGGGAAGCCTTAGGAAAACCTAGGCTGACATATTCCCCAATTCAGTTAAGAATGGAAAACCAATATTGTATCTTACCCATATGAAGACTGGAGAATGTGGAAATAGATGTTGCAGGAGTAAAGACAATGGCTAACTTCGAATTCATTGAGATCATGGGAGATAAGGACCCTTACCCTGCACTACTTGGCATTGATTGGGGTTATGAAAACTATGCATTAATTGATTTAAAGAAAGACACCATGACCTTTGAGGCTGATGGAATCAAGGTAGTTCAACCTTTGGATCCATATGTAGGACCCGGGTATACAGAGACAACAAACAGTAATATGGAGGGAGAATACTTGGAACGGTTGTACACTGTAACAACAGGAACAAGAGACGATTATATAAATCCTACTGTTGATGGATCAGTAAGTTGGACAAGCATACAATCAGTAGATGAAGATTCAGAATTGGATTTTGACAGTTGGAAACAAGGTTCGTATGAAATATTATCAAGAGGATGCACAACTATCAGAGTAACCATATGGGTTGGGATTGAAGTTAGAGAACACCCAGTATATGATGGCACCTCAGAACTAAATAGTTTTTTGCTCAGCATGGAAGAAAAGGTAGTAGAATATCAAAGAATCTTGGTACTAGATGTATCTTTTCAGAACACCCCTACCAGATGATGGGCCAATCATAAATCCATACTTAGATATTGGGATGATGTGAATCAAGCCATCAAGTATAGGTTTCAGAACAAGGAGAAGTTGGAATTAGAGATGCAGACGGATCTCCAAGTTGCACAATTGTTCAGCGAAGAATATGATCCTAGAGTGGATATAGACTAGTGAGTGACACAATGGAAAGCTACAGAAATACCTTCTCAATTCTGGGTTCAGGTATTCCCCCACTCTCTAGGACCAATACCGAAAGCTTGGTTCATATACGATGAAAACAGAAGACAGACCAACGATTGGCAGATGCTGGCAGATCATTTTTGCAAGGACTTCTTATTTACAAGTAAGTACCCTGAGCTTGAAGTAGTCCTACAAAATATTAAAGAATTTCTTTTTAAAGATGATAGTAATTAGAAATCAAACCTAGTGGTGTGTGCCAAGCATAGTTGGGAACTTCAGACTAACCTTCACCTGCCCTCAACCGAGAATCCTATAGAATGCTATCATATTAGCAGGGATTCAAAAAGCCTAGATGAATTAGATGAATTGAGAAACCTAGCCATCAAAAAGACAGAGGGGAATAGAGAAATCCAGAACACCATACCTAGTCAGACTGATAGATCCTACAATCACCCATTAAAATTGCACAAAATCAATATAGGGACCACAAAGCAGCCCAAGATAGTTATGGTGGGAGACTACTAGGAAGAGAAAACCAATCAAGAGATACAGAGTCTACTGCGGGAATATGAGGATTTGTTCCCAAAGACCTTATCAAAGTTAAAGGGAATCAAAGGAGTTATGGGAGAAATGAAAATCGAATTGAAACTAGGATCCAAGGCTGTGAGGCATAGACCATATCGTCTTAACCCTAGAGTAAAAGAGAAGGTTAAGAAGGAGATAGAAAATATGTCATAAGAAAGACTCATTTTTGCAGTAGAAGAAGAAGAATGGGTCAGCCAAATAGTTATTCAAAGAAAGAAAGGCACAGAGGATATTAGAGTCTGTGTAGACTATAGAAGCCTTAAATCTGCCTATGTGCATGACCCTTTCCCAACACCTTTTACTGATGAGATGCTAGAACAGGTTGTGGGGAAGGAAGCATACTCATTCACAGATGGATTTTCAAGGTACCACAAAGTCAGGATCATCAAAGAGGACAAAAATAAGACTACATTCATAAAAGAATGAGGATCTTTTGGATACAACGTGATGTCATTTGGCTTAAAGAACGCCCCTACAGTCTTTTCCAGGATTATAATAGCATCTTTTAGAGAGTTCATTCACAAGTTTATATAAGTCTATATGGATTATTGGATGATATACAGCTTTCTCAAGGAACATGTAGCATTGCTACAACTAATGTTTGACAGATGCAGAGAATTGCATATCTCATTGAACCTCAAAAAGTGTATCTTTTGTGTACCACATGGGAATTTGTTGGGCCACATAGTCTGTCGAGAAAGAGTATTGGCAGACCCAACCAAAGTTACGGTCATTGTGAATATGCCACCACCTACGAGTTATAAGTAGTTGTGCTCCACGATGGGACACACAGGGTACTATTGTAGGTTCATCATGAGATATGCCAACATTATTGCACCTATGGAAAACCTACTAAAAAAGGCTGAAACGTTCCAATGGACTCCAAAATGTGATAAAGAATTTGAGACACTCAAGGATAAGATCAACACAACATCAATTCTGATATTCCCAAACTGGGAAAATGAATTTCACGTCCGTGTAGATGCTTCAGGAATTTCCTTAGGAGCTATCTTAGCGCAACCTAGAGATGGAGCCATGGATCATCCTATCTACTTTGCGAGCCATAATTTGTCGCAAGAAGAACGCAACTACACAATGACAGAAAGGGAGGGATTAGCCATGATCTATTATTTGCAGAAATTTAGACATTATTTGTTAGGCTAACATTTAAAATTATTTACTGATCACTCTGCATTGAAATATCTAGTTAACAAACTTGTGTTGGAAGGGAGAATCTGTAGATGGTTTCTATTATTTCAATAATTTTCTTTTGAAGTTATTGTTAAGCTGAGAAGATGCAACATAGGACCTAGTCACCTATCCAAATTAGAGTAAGGGGAAAGTGGCAAAGAATTTAATGATCAGCTCCTAGATGCAGACTTGTTCCGGGTTGAGGCCATACCAGAGTACCTGGAGGACATAGCAGTCTTCTTAAGTATAGGGGCCTTCCCAAAAACATATTTTGTAACCCATAAACACCACATGGTTGTTAGAGAAGCAGACTACCAGTTGATCATGGGATAGTTGTATAAATTGGGACTAGATAGTATCCTCAGAAGATGCGTTCTGGACCATGAAAGACAGGATATACTTTGGGAATGCCACAATGAAGTTGTGGAAGGTCACGTAGGAGGAAATGCCACTGCACGAAAATTTCTACAAGATAGACTTTGGTGGGCAACGCTCTTCAAGGATGCAAAGTTATATGCTAGATCATGTGATGTTTGTCAACAAGTGGGTAAGCCGTCACGACGAGATGAATTACCACTGCAACTAGTTCGATCTCTACAAGCATTTGAGAAATGGGTAGTTGACTTCATTGGACTGATCAACCCCACAACTAAGAATTCAAAGGTGAGGTACATCATTACCACAACCGACTACCTTACACGTTGGGTTGCGGCAACAATTGTTCAGGTTTTTTCGACCCATACTGCTGCCAGATTCATTTTTTAGAATATTATCACTCGATTTGGATGTCCTAGGAGCCTAACCAGTGATCAGGGAGCCCATTTCATTAGTAGCACTCAAGGATGATTTTAAGGATGGAAATTTATTTTAAAATGTAGAAACCTTGGTGAATCTTACTAATCCTTCATATGCCAACTATAAATTTTTGGTGATATTTTTGTACAAATATTCAAATTTCTAAGGATTTTATATAGTCTGTATAAAATTTTGGCGATTTTTAAGGTAAAATAATTTTATCCTATAGAATTTGGGCAAATCAGTTTTAGAATAGCGAATCATTTTTGGGAAAAACCATGGAAAATTAGCCCATGAGTGAAATTTAGCTCCTAAAATCATCCTGGTAGAACTATAGAAAATCTTATAGCAGAGTTCCTGATCCAACATCACAAAATCATCCCCTACCACCTGCAGGCCAATAGAATAGTAGAGGCATTCAACAAGATTTTGGAAAGAGGGTTGAAAAAGGTTTGTTACATAAATCGAGAAGATTGGGATGAAAGTGTTCCAACAGTACTATGGGCATACAGGAAAACCACAAAGAATCTCCACAAGTATACATCGTTCCAGTTGGTTTATGGGAAAGAAGCAATGGTACCTGTAGAGTTTATCACTTCAAGTTTTTACATTGCATAGATCATACATATGTCGGAGGAAGAATCAGTTGCATAGAGACTTAGGGAGCTACAAGAACTCGAGGAGACCAGATTTCTAGTAGACTTCCATCAGTCAGTTGAAAAAGAAAGACAAAAATCTTGGCATGATAGGCATATTAAGACTAAGGTATTCACGCAAGGAGACAAGGTTCTACTCTACGATAGCCAGTACCAGAAGCATCTTGGCAATTTGTGCATGCATTGGTTGGGACCATTTATAATTGTGGATATCCACTCCTCAGGAGAAGTCAGACTCACACAACTGGATGGTACACTACGATCAGGTTGGGTGAACGATGCTCGTCAAAAACCCTATATTTCTAAAACCTGAGAAAAAGGGATTGTTACTCTAATCCGAAGGAGCATGTATAATAGTTATATTTGAGTTTTCTGAAATTTTTGTAAATTCAATTAATAAAGTCAGTGTGTGTAGTGTTGCATCGTGACACATAGTTCATTTTTTGTTTAATTGTTGTTTGATACAGAGCTAATGACTCAACAGTGCAGGATCTGAAGCGTAAAAGAAACTGTTAATGGCAGTCATTAATATGACGGAGACCCCCTTTGTGGTCAGAGGGAGAACGAATTTGAATATGATATGATTCCATATGCCACACAAACCTGGTCTATGTAAATGTGTTGACCTGCACATAATAGATCTAGCTAAACAATGATACACACATTTGCAGAAAGAATAGAAGAAAGAAGAAGAATGAGAGAAAGAATGGAAGAATTCTCATTAACCATTGTGAATAATGAATAATTTACACACGATATACTCTGTATAACTCAATGAGTTTGACTTGAGGTGAACCAAGTCACCATAGTGGTAGTATAGAGTGATCTGGACACATGGGAGTGAACTTCCACCTATTCTAGTCTCTCAGGCAGTTGCGGGAGTGAACTACCACCTAGTTGAGTTAACTAGTCAACTAGTCTTCAGTTAACTGACTGAACAGAAAGTAGTGAGGAATTAACTCAAGGAACCAAGGCTAATGCACCATTCTGGTGATGATACCAAGGCAAGGTCTAATTAACATGTTGATGATCCCAATGCAACATCTAAACTCAACTCAACTAGTCAAACTGAAGTGTGAACTAAAAGAGAATATTCTCCAGGTGGAATATTCTCTCCTAAAATATAGGAGACTGGATAATGACTAATTATGACTAATAAACAAATAAAAACCTTAGGAAAAAGAAATCCTAGGTGTGTGTGAAGTAACTCCAACACCCCCCCTGAACATCACTATGGTGAAAATAAAGATTGGGTCCCGGCAACAAGGCCATGTTAGGTACCCAAGTATAAAAGATACACTAAAAAATAAAGTGAGGAAAGAGGGAAAACCTCATGGGAAAAACCCCCCCTCAAGGTACAATGTATGTAAAAATAAGAACTACAGTTGCTAGGCAATTGTTTCGTTCACTCCAAGACGAACTTGCAGAGAATGGAATGTTTTCTCAGTGAAGGTCTTGGTGAAAATGTTTGTCATATGTTCTACTGAAGGATGGAACTGTAAGTCGATGATCCCCTCATGTACTAAGTTCCAGATGTAGTGCATGTGGATCTTGATGTGCTTCGTCCGCTGCCTCTGAACTGGATCTTTGCAGAACTTCAGAGTGCTTTGGTTGTCACACCAGATGACGATCGACCGATGAAACTGAATGCCCAACTCAGTGAGAAAATGTTGTAGCCACATAGCCTAAATGGTTATGTTAACTACCCCTCTGTACTCTGCCTCGGCTTGTTGGTTAGTTTTCATAGGGATTTTTTTTGTCATTAATGTCAAACTTAAATAATCCATAAGACCGAGAGAAGTAGTTGCACAATGGTTAGCTGAGAGTTCCTTTGGAACTCGGGAATTCAGAAAGGAAGGAGCACACAGTAGAAGAGAACGTATCTCGGGCGTTAGATCCGAGCGAGGGGCCCGACCGTTGTCAGATCCATGATAACCTGAACGTTCTTTAAAGTAAAAACTGAAGTGGGCTTATAAAATCCCAAAAGCAGGAGGATTGTCCAACTTCGGGCAAGACACATGGTCATAGATCATCTTTTCACTGACTATAAAGTCAAATAAAGGAGGTGCTCCAACCTCTGATATCACAGGAACGCCGAAATGCGAAACGTCGAAATGTCAAAATTCGAAGTTCCTTTTTTTGGTGTAGGTTGTGGTTACTGCTAGTGGTCATATGAGGGGAAGGAGCTAGAGTAGCTAAGCTCCATTTTGGGGATCGCGACTTGGAGTGTCGAGACACTTCATCACAAGAATGCCGAAATGCCAAAATGCGAAACGCATTTTAATTAAGCCCGTGGTCATAGCCAATGGGCATATGGTTTAAGCATAAGTGTCTTGCCGAAGCGATTGAGGGTTATTCTATTCTAAGTCAAAACAAATGTATGATTATCAAACGGTGTTGGTTAAATATTTAAATTGATCGTGTGGATGTTGTTCTTCTTGATGCCTTGGCCAATGATGATCATTGTAAGGTAGTTATTCAGTTATTGTAACTAAATCTTCAAAGCCTGAGGGTTCCAGTGTACGTTTTGATTGTACAGGGTATATATAAGTGAAATTTTGTGTGATGCATTGGGTGTAGGGGAATTATGGTAGAGCCGAAGCTCTGAAAAAAAACACAGAAGAGAAAATTAAAATTCATTTATGTAAATTAAGATGAACTGAGATAAAATTATACAGGTACAGTGAGAAGTAATGATGAAGAAAGAGCAAAGATTAATGAGAGAAGACATATGCACAAATTGATAAATCTATGTGGTTTGGTCAAGAATGGATTTTGATATGAATATATAAACAGAGAGGATTTGAATTCTTAATCTTTGACAGAGAAGATAAAGAGTTGGTTTGCAGGTACTTAGTGACGGAGAAGGATTCCAGGGTGGTAGGAAGGAGCAAGGGAAGACTATAAAAGTCTTCTGTACAAGTTGGTGCTTGTACATCTGGGAGTTGTAGCTTCCATTCAGTAGGTGCTGAAGAAACAAAGGTAACAGCCTCTTCTGGGTTGTAGCTCAGATAAAATAAGAATGTAAAGAGAAGTTGGAGCTTGCCTTTCATTCATAAGAAGAAGAGTTTTTTCCCTTTTGGGTTTCCTCATGAAAATCTCCGTGTCATTGTCTATTTATGTGATTGCATATTGATTTATTTGAATGATTTGTAGCAAGAAATATAGTAAAAGTCATAATCTGTGTTCATTGAGTAATCTATTAAATAAAAAGAAAGAAAATTTATCTAACTGATTCACTCCCCCCCCTCTCAGTTAGGCTATCCTGTTCAACAATTGGTATAAGAGCAGGTTACTTCAAGATTCAGTTTAATCACTGGAAGTTTGATCTTTAATAATGGATAAGAAACTGAATTTACTAAACATGGATTACCTCTGTTTGATGGACATAATTATGCTTTTTGGAGTACCAGGATGAAGTTGTTTTTGCAGTCTCAAGATATAGATGTTTGGAAAGCTGTGTTGAATGAATATAAGGCTCCAACAACAATTCCAACAAATGTTGCAGGGAAGAAACTCTATGAGAGTAATTCCAAAGCTATTTATGCAATACTTGGAGGATTGGTAGGTTCAAAATTTGTTAAGGTAATGCATTGTGAGTCGGAAAAAGAGTTATGGGACAAACTGAAGAAGTTATATGAAGGAGATACTAAGGTTAAGAATGCTAAATTACAATCATATAGAATTCAATTTTAAAGTTTAAAGATGGAAGAATCTGAAGATACAACTACCTATTTTTTATGTATTGATGAAGTAGTCAATACTATGAGAGGTTTAGGAGAAACAGTTGGAAATGGTATTATTGTGCAAAAAGTGCTTAGATCTTTACCTGTAAGATTTGATCCCAAAATATCTACTTTAGAAGAAAGAATTGATATTTCTACTTTACTAATGGATGAGTTGCAAGGAATACTAACAGCATATGAGATGAGGACATCTAATGAGAATCCTTCCAATAAGGAAGCATCTTTCAAGGTAGCAAAGAAGGACAAGAAAAAGGTTGAAACAGAAACCAGTAATCATGAGGATTCAGAAGAAGACATGGAAGAAGCTAACTTTGTCAAAAATCTAAAAAGAGGTACTGGCAAGTACAAAGGTAAACTTCCTCTCAAGTGCTTTAATTATGGTAGAATAGGGAATTTTTCTTCTAAGTGTCCTTTCAACAAATATTCTGATGGAGAAGAAGAAAGTAACATCAAAACCAAAGAATATAAGAAAATGTATAAGAAGCCATTTCAAAGAAATTCTTATAAAAAGAAAAGTTTTTTCATCAAAAATAATAGTGAGTCCTCAGATATAGATGAAAGTGATGAAAGTTCAGATATAAGACTTTTTATGGCTATGGAAAATCAGAATGATGAACTTACTGAAGAAGAAGAAGGTGAAGTTGACCTGGAAGATGAACTTGTAAGTTCTTTGTCTGAACAAAAGAAAGTAAGAAGAGAATTCAAACAATTCAAAAGAGAAATTGAGAATTTAGATCAAGAATTACAGAAGTCAAACATTTTAATTGAAAACACTGAGATCATGTTAGTTGACTTAAAACTCAAAATAGAAAAGGCTAGAGTAATTGAAGAAGCTCTAAATAATATACTTACAGAAAAGGAAAAGGAAAATGAAGGTTTAAAATTTGAAGTAGTTTTATTAAGAAAGAAAGTACAAGAAAATAACATGAATCATAGTTCTCAAGTGTTGAATCAAATTATCTGTAGTCAAATATCAACTTATGATAAGACTGGAATTGGGTATAAGTCTGAAGTTACTAATACAAGCTCTAGTTCAAGTCTTGAAAAAGCAGGTACAAAACATACAAATGAGAAAAACACATACAAACAAAAGGGATCAAAAAAGAAAGAAGATAATCAGGCTTCAACAGTGCATAGAAAAAATTATGGCAGTCATCAAAACAGGTTTGAAGGTTATTGTTTCTTTTGTTATAAGTATGGATGCAAAGAAGCTTTCTGTAATGTTTTTTCAAGAAACATAAGTGCACATAACAGTCATGCCATATCCAGATTTGAATATGAAAGAAGACATGATAAATCTATTCATAACAATGTGAACAACTCACATAACATATTTGATGCTTTGAAATTTGAAGTTGAATGCTATAGGTGTAATAACTTTGGACATATTTCAAGAAACTGTCCAATAAATTTTCAAAAATCTGTTATAAACCAATACACAAATCAGAAAACTAGTTATTGGAAAAGGAAGAATGATCATTTAGAAATTGAAGAGTGCAAACTTGATTTACAAGATGATCATAAAGTTAAGTGGTGTGTGGACAGTGGATGCTCAAAACATATGACAAGCAGAAAACAAATCTTTAATTATTTAGATGAAAGAAAAGAAGGTTCAAACACATTTGGTAATGATCAATCAACTCGAATAGTTGGAAGAGTCATTGTTTGTTTGAACAAAGACATAATGGCTGAAAATGTTTTACTGGTTGAAAATATGGAACATAACTTGTTGAGTGTAAGTCAAACATGTGATAAAGGGCATCTTATGATATTTGATTCTAAACAATGTCAAAACAGGGATGTTAAAACAAATCAGTTAGTTGGAACAACTACAATGACAACAAATAACATATACATTTTAGATGAGAAGGATGAAAATTGTTATCTTGGACATGAATATGAAAGCTAGTTATGGCATAAAAGACTTGAGCATATTCAGTTAAATAAAAAGGAGGCGATAAGGAACTTACCTGACATAAAGAATCTTTCCAACTCTATTTGTAAACAATGTCAACATGGTAAACAAACTAGAGTCAAGTTTAAAACAAAGGAATATTCTACAACAAAACCTTTGGAAATAATACATGCTGATGTATGTGGACCTATGAGGACAACAGGTTTAAATGGTGAAATATACTTTTTGTTATTTGTGGATGATTTTACTCGAATGACTTGGTTGTTTTTATTGAAAAAGAAATCTGAAACAATTAGTTTCTTTCAAGTTTCCAAAGAATTGACTGAAAATGAAATTGATATGAATATTAAGTGCTTAAGGTTAGACAATGGAGGAGAGTTTGTGTCAAAAGAATTTAACAATTACTGTGATGAAAATGGAATTAAAAGACGTTTCTTTGTTACGGAAACACCTCAGCAAAATGGTGTTGTTGAAAGAAAAAACAAAACTGTTATGGAAATGGCAAGAACAATGTTAAATGAGTCCAAATTGAATGACATGTTTTGGCCTCAAGCTGTTCACACCGTTGTACACATCTTGAATAGAAGTTTGCTAAGAATTAATATTGATAAGACACCCTATCAATTATGGAAAGTAAGACCAGCAAACATAAAACATTTTAGAATTTTTGGGAGTAAGTGTTACATTAAAAGAATAAATAAAGATCTGGGAAAATTAGACTCTAGAACTAATGAAGGCATATTGGTTGGATATTCATGTTCAATAAAGACTTATAAATGCTATAATTTCAGATTAAGAAATATTGTTGAATCTATAGATGTAAGGTTTGATGAGTCCTCATTTTTGAAGTCCAAATCTAAACAAAAGGATCAACAAATACATGAAATATATGACAAACATAAGATGGATGAAGAAGTAAGTGAAACAAAAGAAACTAAGGCTGCTGACAGTGAACAATTAATTCCTACTTTGATACAAGGCACAAATCCATCCAAAAGCACGACTCCATCAAAGAATCCAAGAAAGAGAATACAGAAAAAAACACCCTGAAGAACAAATAATTGGTGACTTAAATACAGGTGTTGGAACAAGAAGCAGAAGGCAAGAATCCACCTCAATTCATGAACATGTATCTTTACTTTCTCTGATTGAACCTAAAAGCATTGAATAAGAAATTAAAGATGAATAATGGATGAAAACAATGAATGAAGAACTTAGTCAAATAGAAAAGAATAAGACATGGGAATTGGCTCCTAGACCTTTGAATAAGAATGTCATAAGGGCTAAATGGGTTCTTAGAAATAAGATGGATGAAGTAGGTAAAAGAACTAGAAATAAGGCTAGATTGGTTTGTAAAGGGTATGCACAGGTAGAAGGAATAGATTATGGAGAAAATTTTGCTCATGTTGCAAGAATGGTGTTGGAAGATTGGTTGTTGTCATTGATGTCAACCCTAGTCATGGGTTTTGGACCGCAATATTGATAAAGGTATTTGGACATGAAGGACAATGCACATGCATATACAACACCCATGAATGGATAGTATACATCATGATTTTTCCGGTGGTATGTGGCACGTCACGTGGATCCTCATGGTTGAGAAGAAATGAATTTTTGAAGATGACAAAGTGAATTGTACATGTAGGCCCTGAAGATAATTACAGAAAAGAATTACAAAATAAGAAAGTGTTAGGTCGGCCCTAATGTTAAAAGGAAGTGACATAAATGGTATAAATAAACATCATTATACATTCATTTGATACAAGTCAAATTTCAGAGGGAATAAGAAGTAAAAGAAGGCCAGATTTCAAGGGAGGATAAAGTCTTTTGGTGATGTGTTCTAAGGTATGTTATTTTCAGGTCATCTTACCATTTTTGCTATAATGTTTTTTCTAGAATGATTCAGATGGTGAAATATATATGGTATTTAGAAGACATATCAAGGTACCTCTGGTAAAAATATCATCTCTTGATTCGCTATAATTATGGAGATACACTCTGTGGAAGATAGGGTTTGTGACCAGTCCTAAAGCTAGTCAATAAACAAGTGTTCCGGGTAAAAAAGTCATAACTTCTTCATACAGAATCCAAATGAAGTGGGACCACTTTCATTGGAAATAGTACAGACTATAGTTTCTTTTGTGTGAGTTTCAGAATCGGATGTTAAATATTGAGCGTGGGACATGTTGTACAAGTAGGGTCTTTTGAACAGACCAGAATTGAATAAAGTCTACCATTCTTTCTATAACCTATTTTTGGGGAGGATTCAATGAGTGAAAATTGGAGGAGTTTTAGAGAATACATTGAGTAATATTATCTATAGAATCAAACTACTCCAAGAATTGAAGAATTGCAGAAATTGAAGAAGTCTCAGGAAGCATTATCAGTTTCTATGTGATGATTGGTTGATGGTGATGATTTAATGTAAAGTTTTATTATCTCTCATATATTCTTGGGTGGAAGGAAGGGGCAAGGATGGAGAATTCAAATCTCTCTTGATATTGGAGGATTGTATCTTCCTCTTGGAGGTTTATCCCTCCCTTTACATTTGGAAGCTGTAGCTACCTTTGGAAGTCATTACTTCCCTTGAACAATAACTATTGATTATTTCTCATATATCGTGCATGGTGTATTGTGGTGTATTGGTGTAACTCTTATACTATTGTTCATTTCTCATTGGATATATTTTAATGGTTTAAGTATAAGTTGAAAAAGGTTTTAAATTGTACTTGATACTGATTCACCCCCCTCTCATTATCAACAAATGGAATCCATTAGACTGATTCTAGCTTATGCCAATTCTAAACACATTAAAGTTTACCAAATGGATGTAAAGTCTGCATTTTTGAATGGTGATTTAGAGGAAGAAGTATATATGGAACAACCAGATGGTTTTCAGGTACAAGAAGCAGAATAGTATGTTTACAAGTTAAAAAAGGCATTGTATGGGCTGAAGCAAGCACCAAGGGCTTGGTATTCCAGACTTGACAATTACTTGAGGCAGCAAGGATTCAGGAAAGGTAACACTGATAGTAATCTTTACATCAAAGAAGAAAATGATAGATTGATCATTGTTGAGATATATGTAGATGATATCATTTTTGGTAGTGATGATGATAGGCTCAGTAAACAGTTTATTGAAAGTATGCAGAAAGAGTTTGAGATGTCCATGCTAGGAGAAATGAAGTGTTTCTTAGGCTTGCAAATTACTCAATCTGATAAAGGTATTTCCAACTCTCAAACCAAATATATCAACGAAATGCTTAAGAAATTTCAAATGGAAGATTCTAAACCAGTTGGCACTCCCATGGTTACTGGCTGTAAATTAAGTAAGTTTGATGATACTAAAGATGTTGATCAGACAATGTACATATCTATGATTGGTAGTCTTGTTTGTGCTACAGCTACAAGACCTAATATTATGCATGCAGTTTGTCAAGTTGGCAGGTTTCAGGCTTCACCAAAAAATTCTCATCTACTTGCAATCAAAAGAATTTTCAGATATCTTAAGGGGACAACAGAGTATGGTTTGTGGTATCCCACAGGTAATCAACTTGATTTATATGCTTTCACTGATGTTGACTAGGTAGGTTGTGTTGATGATAGGAATAGTACTAGTGGAGCAGCATTTTTTCTTGGAGGATGTCTTGTAAGTTGGTCAAGTAAAAAACAATCAACAGTGTCTTTGTCCACTGCTAAAGCAGAATACATAGAAGCTGTAGCTTGTTGCACTAAGGTTCTATGGATGAAACAGATGCTGGAAGATATCCATATTCATTATGATGAACCTATGCCTATCTTTTGTGATAATACCAGTGCAATTAGTATTTCTAAAAATCCTGTTATGCATTCAAAAACAAAGCACATTCCCATCAAATTTCATTTTCTAAGAGAGCAGGTTATGTCTAATGTTATTAAACTGGAATATGTTGGCACAAAGGATCAGATTGCAGATGTATTTACTAAACCTTTACCTAAAATACAATTTGACAGTCTCAGGGATCAGTTGGGGGTTTACCCTTTGTAATTTCATTTCACTCTCAAAGTTTGCAAGGGCTTCATAATAAAATCAGACTACACAAGTTTATTGACTATTTTGATAGGGGGAGTTGCTCTTGAAATGATAAATCTTTACAGGTGGTTGTATTTGCTCAAGGGGAGTATGGTTGTTTCCTTTGCCATAGATTTCAAAAGGGGGAGAAGAGATCTAAAGTTTTCCATCAATGCCAAAGGGGGGGTTTGTTGGTTAGTTTTCATAGGGCTTGGTTTTTTCATTAATGTCAAACTTAAATAATCCATAAGACCGAGAGAAGCAGTTGCAGGGTGGTTAGCTGAGGGTTCCTTCGAAACTCGAAACTTGAGAATTTAGAAAGGAAGGAGTGCACAGTAGAAGAGAATGGATCTTGGGTGTTAGATCCGAGCGCAGGGCTCGATCGTTGTTAGATCCAGGAGAACCTGCACGTTCCTTAAAGTGAAAAGTGAAGCAGGCTTATAAAATCCCAAAAGCAGGAGGATCGTCCATCTTCGAGCAGGACACGTGGTCACAAATCATCTTTTCTTTGACTGGAAATTCAAAGAAAGGAGGTGCTCCAACCTTCAATATCACAGGAATGCCGAAATGAAAAATGCTAAAATGACGAAATGTGAAGTGCCTTTTTTTGGTGTAGGCTATGGTTACCACCAGTGGTCATATGGGAGGGAGGAGATAGAGTAGCTAAGCCCAATTTCGGAGATTGCGACTTGGAGTGTCAAGACACTTTATCATAGGAATGTCGAAATGTCGAAATGTGAAACACGTTTTAATTAAGCCCATGGTCATAGCCAATGGGAATATGGTTTAAGCACAAGTGTCTTGCTAAAGCGCTCGAGGGTTATTCTATGCTGAGTCAAAACAAATGTATGATCATCGAACTGGGATGGTTAAATATTTAAACAGATCGTGTGGATGTTGTTCTTCTTGATGCCTTGGCCAATGATGTTCACTGTAAGGTAGTTATTCAATTATTGTAACTGAATCTTTGAAGCCTAAGGGTTCCAGTGTACACTCTAATTGTACATGGTATATATAAGTGAAATTTTGTGTGATGCATTGGGTGTAGGGGAATTATGGCAGAGCCGAAGCTCTGAAAAAAAACATAGAGGAGAAAATTAAAATTCATTTCTGTAAATTAAGATGAACTGAAATAAAATTATACAGGGACAGTGAGAAGTAATGGTGAAGAAAGAGAAAATATTAATGAGAGAAGACATATGCACAGATTGATAAATCTATGTGGTTTGGTCAAGAATGGATTTTGATATGAATATATAAACAGAGAGGATTTGAATGCTTAATCTTTGACAGAGAAGATAAAGAGTTGGTTTGTAGGTACTTAGTGACAGAGAAGGATTCCAAGGTGGTAGGGAGGAGCAAGGGAAGATTGTAAAAGTCTTCTTTACAAGTTGGTGCTTGTACATCTAGGAGTTGTAGCTTCCATTCAGTAGGTGTTGAAGAAACAAAGGTAGCAGCCTCATCTGGGTTGTAGCTCAAGTAAAGTAAGAATGTAAAGAGAAGTTGGAGCTTGACTTTCATTCATAAGAAGAAGAGATTTTTCTCTTTTGGGTTTCCTCATGAAAATCTCTGTGTGATTGTCTATTTATGTGATTGCATATTGATTTATTTGAATGATTTGTAGAAAGAAATATAGTAAAAGGCATAATCTGTGTTCATTGAGTAATCTGTTAAATAAAAAGAAAGAAATTTTATCTAACTGATTCACCCCCCCCCCCTCTCAGTTATNCCCCCCCCCCCCTCTCAGTTATTTTATCCTGTTCAACACGACTAAAGATAGAGAAATGGCAGATTGCTTCATGCTCAACCAATAGATAGGCCTGTAACCAAGACAGAGTGAGTAACCAAATGTGGACTTACGATCAATTCTATTGCCAACCCAATCAAAATCAGTAAACCCAATGAGATCTAATGTAGAGTCTATTTCATAATGAATCCCAAAGGTGATGGTGCCTTGTACATATCGAAGGATACACTTTGCATCTTTCCAATGTAGCTCATGCGGCTCCTACATGAACCTGGAAACTGTGTCAACTGCATATGAGAGGTCTGGTCTGGTGAGATACAACAAGCTCCCCACTAGATGTCTGTACAATGTTCTATCAACCAGTGGAGTCTCCCCACCATCCTCAAGTTTGACTCCTGATAGGAAAGGAGTCGGAGCAAACTTGTAGTCTGTCATGTGAAATCTCTCAAGGAGATCTCATGCATACTTGGCTTGAGACAGATTGATGCCTGATGCATCCTGACTAATCTCAAGTCCAAGGAAGAAGTGTAGTGGACCCATGTCCATCATCAAAAACCTGTCATGAATAATCCTCTTGACTGCAGCAATCGCTGAACTCGAGCAACTGGTGATCAACAAATCATTGACATAGAGAACTAAAAGTAGAAGTGAATCAGTCGTCCTGAGCATGTATACATTCGAGTCTTATTTACAACGTACAAAGTTTTGTGACAACAGGTAGGAGTCCATCTTGGCATACCATGCCCTCGAAGCCTACTTGAGGCCATAAAGTGACTTCTTTAGTCGACATACCAAAGATGAGTCTTGCATAAATCCCTGGGGCTGCTCCATGTAGATCTCCTCAGAGAGATCACCATGAAGAAATTCATTCTTCATGTTCATCTGATGGACTTCCCATCCCTTGGTTTCTGTAATGGCAAGTGCCAATCATATGGAATCCATCTTCACTACTGGAGCAAAGGTCTCATCATAGTCAATACCGTGAACCTACTGAAATCATTTGGCAACAAGCCTGGCTTTATATCTGTTGACCTATCCATCCACTGCACTCTTGGTCCTGTAGACCCATCTACATCTGACAATTTTCCTTCCAAAAGGAAGGGGAACCAGATCCCAATTCTGGTTCTCGAGGAGGGATTTGTACTCCTCCTGCATGGTGGATTCCCAAAAGGGATTTCCAGCAGCCTCACCATAAGACTGTGGATCTGAATACTGAACAAAGAAAAGATGCCTGGAAGGCAATGGTTCAGTGGTAGTGAGTGCAATAGGAGGCTCCTCAAAATCAGATCGAGTCCTCCTAGTATCGGTTGGATCACCTACGAGATCCCCTGCATCCCGAAGAGTAGTTTGTTCCCACTTGGGCCTCTGCTCTGGCTCTGAAACTACATCTGGATGCTATGAATCTGCATCTGACTGTACTGACTTTTCATTTGGCTGTACTGAATCTGAATCTAAATATGAATCATCTGAGTCCTTTGAATCACAACTCTCATCTGAAGAAGAGTCGGCATGTGCATGCTCATCATCTCAAACAGGTGGAAGAGTGAAGGTGTCTGCATGCGGCTGTTGAGGTACATGCAAGACACTTTCCTTGAATTTGACACTACGCTTAATGATGAGTCGGTCCGAGGAAAGATCAATAAGCTGATATCCCTTCACACTGTCAGGATATCAAAAAAAAATGCACTCAGTGCTCTGTGGATCAAGTGCCTTCCTCTTTTCAGAGGGAATCCTGGCCCATGCACGTGAACCAAAAATATGAAAGTGGGTTACTTCCAGTTTGAGGCCACTCCAAGCCTCGTAGTGGGTCTTATCCTTGACAGATCTACGGGGAGATCTATTTTGGATGTATGTTGCATAGTTAAGTGCTTCGGCCCATAGTCTCTGTGGTAGTGACTTTGCATGCAACATGCAAGATGCCATCTCCTTTAGAGATCGGTTTTTCCANAGTGCTCTGTGGATCAAGTGCCTTCCTCTTTTCAGAGGGAATCCTGGCCCATGCACGTGAACCAAAAATATGAAAGTGGGTTACTTCCAGTTTGAGGCCACTCCAAGCCTCGTAGTGGGTCTTATCCTTGACAGATCTATGGGGAGATCTATTTTGGATGTATGTTGCATAGTTAAGTGCTTCGGCCCATAGTCTCTGTGGTAGTGACTTTGCATGCAACATGCAAGATGCCATCTCCTTTAGAGATCGGTTTTTCCACTCAGCAACTCTGTTTTGTTGTGGAGTGTAGGGAACTGTATGTTGCAACTGAATCCTTGCCTCATGGAAAATATTGTGGATCTCACGATTCACATACTCTCCCCCGTTATCAGTTTGGAGGACTTTGATCTTCTTTCCGAACTGTGTCTCAACCAAAGCTTTGAAATCTTTGAGGTGTTGAAAGACCTCGGATTTTTTCCTGAGAAAGTAGATCCATGTAAAACGTGAGAAATTGTCAACAAAAATGAGAACAAAACTCACTTTCCTGATCGATGGATGAGGAAAAGGACCCATGAGATCACTGTGGATCATATATAAAGGTGTGGAAGCTCACTGAGACTTTCCCTTGTTGAATTTCTCTTGAGGGTGTTTTCCGAGAACACATCCCTCACATACTCCCTTGGAGAAATGGATGTATGGTAGACCATCAACTAATATGTGCTTGCTAAGATGTTGCATGTATCTGAAATTCAAATGTCCAAACCTTCCATGCCATATCCTAGTACTTTCATCAGCATGAGTAAGCAGTAAAGCAAAATCAGGTTCAATGAATTCAGAAAATGTATACAATCTAGACTGATGATTTACCTCACTGGTAGCAACCCTGGAGTTGGTTTGCATGTCGTCGATGTCCACAGCATTTGGTGTGAATATGAATTTATTTCCAGCGCCGAAATTATTCATCTGATACATGGAGAGAAGGTTGACAGAAATCTTAGGAACATGCGGCACATTCTCAAAACTTTCATTGGTGAGTTCAATCCTTCCTTTGTCGGTGACTTCGACAGAAAAGTTGTCCCCCATCAGAATGGGAGGACCTTTGCATGCATCCAAAGAGGAATATACAGCTTCTGAGGTATCCATGTGATGTGATGCTCCTGAATCTACGATCCAAGCATCGGGAGAGGAGTTGATGGCAATCAAGGCATGGCTAGAATTGCCTTTCTTGGAATTCAGATCTTCTGGCTTCTTATTCTTTGCACCCCCGGGGATGCAATCTCCAAGGTTGTTTTGCTGAAGTATTTGAGACATCAGATATATTTTCTTTTTCATGCATGCGGATTCTGAATGGAATCCTTTGTGACAGTATGTGCATTTCTCTCCTTTTCTTCCCTTTTCTCCTTTGGATCCGGAGGCATCAGTGAAGGGTTTTGTGTACCCTTCCTTCTTCGTATGTGCATGATATTTCCGCATATCTTTATCTTTATATTTCTGATATTTTTGGCTTCCATCATGCATAGTGAGTGCATGTGCCCTTGGGCCTTTGATTGCACCCATGTTGATGAGCTTGGTTTGCTCTTGTGTCAGGGATTCGATAAAGTCCTCAAGAGAAGGCATTTTCCAGGTGGCTCCAGAGGTGAATCTGACAGTATGGAATGTAGATACGAATATAGATAATTTAGGACCAATATTGGAGAGAATTATGAGAACCATTTGTTTCTCCTCCTTTGATTTATCAACCCCGCGAGCTTTGAGTTGCGACAATAAATCCTTGAATTTTGTAAAGAAATATTGGATATTCTCGAAGCTTTTTGGATCCAATGTGAGCATATCCACCTCCAGCATGTGTCCCCTCATCTCATCCTATTTTCCAAAGAGCCCTTCCAAGATGGTCCAAGCTTCATTGGGAGTCTTACAAGAAGATATTTGAAAAAGGAGATCGGGAGAAATAACACTGCAAATTGTTCTGAGTGCCTCATCCATGCGATTTAAGTACTTGGATTTTTCTATGGCTGATGTCAGCTCTGTATATGTATTCATGGTTAACCCATACAACCCTCTGGATTGGAGATGTATGGCTATTTTCTCCTTCCATGCAAAATAGTTGTAAGGTGTAAGAATGAATTCTTTTTGGAATTCCATCTTTCTGCTATCTTCAATCTTTTGTACCTACAAAACTTTTTGGTGTATCTTTTTCTTAGCAGTCCATTGGCTTTGATACCATGTAAATTTGTTGATCTGCATATAATAGATCTATCTAAACAATGATACACACATTTGCAGAGAAAATAGAAGAAAGAAGAAGAAGGAGAGAAAGAATGGAAGAATTCTCATTAATCGTTGTAAATAATGAATAATTTACACATGATATACTCTGTATAACTCAATGAGTTTGAATTGAGGTGAACCAAGTCACCATAGTGGTGGTCTAGAGTGATATGGACACACACCAGTAGTTATGGTAGTGAAATTCCACCTATTCTAGTCTCTCAGGCAGTTACGGGAGTGCACTTCCACCTAGTTGAGTTAGCTAGTCAACTAGTCTTTAGTTAACTGAATGAACAAAAAGTAGTGAGGAGTTAACTCAAGGAATCAAGGCTAATGCGCCACTATGGTGATGATACCAAGGAAAGGTTGAATTAGCATGGTGATGATCCCAATGCAACATCTAAACTCAACTCAACTAGTCAAATTGAAGTGTGAACTGAAAGAGAATATTCTCCACGTGGAATATTATCTCCTAAAATATAGGAGACTGGATAATGACTAATTATGACTAATAAACAAATAAAAACCTTAGGAAAAATAAATCCTAGGTGTGTGTGAAGTAACTCCAATAGTCTAGTCACAGCCTTTATTGCCATCACGGTACCCCGTCTTAATTTAGTTAAGCCATAAAGCCGCGATAAGCAAAGATGCCATCGGTATCCATGTCAGGATTCCCACTCGCAAATGGAAAGGTCTAAAACTGACCACGTCCCTACCCAGCTTGCACAAGTAAATGCCAATATTGGATGATAGGATTTACCCCATTAACTCGTCTCGTCGGACAACTCAGATCTAGTTGCGTCCATATGGTCATGATGAACAACAGTTATTGCTAATCTTTCCCGCTAAGACAAGTATAAGCCTCTGAGAATTCACCATAGCACCCATCATTTTCAAAAGAGCTTAGTAATTTCTGAATTCTGAAGAGTGAACAAGCCTCTGCAATTGTGAAACTTGTAGTCGTGACCATAGTCCTTAGCTCACCGCAGAGGTCGTGATAACTCAGAATCCACAATGTTGAGAGCCACAGGAAGCCGAAGTACCATGTTTAAGGATTCAGTACCAAACAATCTCCACGACCCCCGAATTGAGGTCGTGGACGATCTTAAGGGGAAGGTGGAGTAGGTCAAGCTCCTCGATCTCTACCTAACAGATACAGTTTTGTTCCCCCAGATGCAGATATACATATTCTGGGAGATGGCTCTAGATGAGTTGGGAGGCATGCAATTCATGACAAAATTGGAATTTGTCAACTTATTCAACTCGACCATTATGAACCTCAGAGACCTACTAGTATTTGACACCATTGGTGAGATTGCGTGGTGCACCAAATTTCTGATCAGCAGGGTGCATGGCCGAAGTCTCTGGTTGGATAGGTAGTATCAAATCCATGATGAAGACATCCAGTAGCTTATCGGAATGTCTTTTGAAGGAGAGGATGTGTCGAAAGGATTCCAGGGTCCTGGTAAGCACGAAAAAAAGAAAGGAGAGCTCACCATGTATGAAAAATTCAACACAAAGAGGGGGGGATGCACAACAACAACTAACCCCATACTACCAAAAACAATCAGGATAGGTTGTTACATCATAGCCAACAAGGTTATGAGATCATACTACAAGAGAGAATGCACGTTAGATGCATTGTCAGTAGCATACTTTTGCGCCAATGACGCTATGTTCAACTGGTGTAGTTACCTACTGGAGGAACTACTAGTGGCATGCAAGGAAGCGCAGGAGAAGGGAGGAACCTTCACCTACAGATATTTGTTGTTGGCATTTGCAATGTTCAATTGGAAGCCACCTATGGGAAGAGTGTCGACGCTACCAGACAAGGGGTGCATCGAGAAGATGTTCGAGCCCTAGCAGTCCAGGTCAGATTCAGAGAATGCATCATTAAACACCACAACGTTTGCTAAGTGGTACAATGACCTGATATATGCAACACAAAGGCTGCATATTGCGCAGGAACTTCTCAACTGCAATACGAGAAATACTGCCTTCTGCATGAACCGACATCATACGTTTGTATGGTTGAGGCATGTTAGCAATGAAGACTTCCATTCAAAGATGTTGTTGTTCTTCCTAGACGAGGAGGCCCTCGAATAAGAAGTAATGCTGTGGCCAGGAGTTAAACGCAACCTGCACAATTCAGAAATGCATGATATTCTGCCTGATGAGCTGCTGAAGACGAAAGGTAAAGAAGTAGAGGTAGGACCGAGCTCAGGCTCAATGCCACAGAAACAAGAAGCCCCAACACAATTAGACTCTGAGGAGGAAGATGAGACACAACCATTGGAGCATAAGAAAATACCGTTGTCAGTCCTCCATCGGCTTCCAGCTAACGTCATGTTGTCAGGTGAGAAGGTCAACAAGATCCTGAGTGTTGTGTTCGTTAATGAACCAGTAGAGAAGAAGCTCATAACTGACGTCTCGCTGAATAAACCTTCGAAGCCCCAACCTATTTCATCAGCTATCCCCCACACCCGCGCAACCGTCGGAGCAAGCCCCATCATTCACATTCAGGACGACCCTGAGCCTAAAAAAATTCCATCAACAATCATCACTGAGCACCCTCTGTCATCACCACAACCCCAGTCACCAACCCTAGAAACCACCAGTCCACCCCAGATCAAAAACTCAGAGTCGATGCAGCTCAATCAGCCAGAGAAAGCGGAGAGAGAACTCCTAGAAACAACCCATGAGTTTCCTAAGCCGAGACCAGAAGTTTCTAGTCCAAATCCCAAAGCACGAGAGCAGAGAATGAAGATGAATGGTTCAAACCCAAACATTCAGGAACAACAGACTGGGCCTTTTTTGCAAGAAAAGGATACCCAAACCATGGAGGATTCACAAGCCCAAACCAAGAAACACATTCCCTCACCGACCAAGGGTGAGGGTGCCCAATAAAGCACAACACATGAAGCAGACACAAAAAAAGAGAAGGAGATACCAAAGGATTAGAAGGAACCAAAATCAATACCTAGGTAGAGTGCGACATCCGCGCATGAACAGATGGATCGGATTCTCCAGAACCCTCAGCAATGCGCAAAACTGATGCAACTATGCATAGACAGAAAAAAGGTTCTGACTCTCTTTCCCTCAGCGCTAACGTTGAGGATTGCACCAGAACCATCAATAGAGGAGGAGGTAGAGACCCACTCAGAGCATTCAACAACCAATGGACTTCCACTGCAGACATGAGCACCTAGAGACACAACCCCTTCATCCGTTGACCTGGTACAGTGGCCAGCGACACACTTATTTGGACTAATCAGATCATCAACCGATCAACTAGAGAAAAGGCTCCATCAGGCTGAGAGGTCTGCCGAGGTCACAAGGGAGGAAGCGTTCCTTGCACAAGCATCATGACATCAAGAAGAACAGGCCAAGGTCCAGGTTGAGCAAAGACTAGAAAGAGTGCAAGAAAGGCTTGTTGAAGCCTGGCTGGAGATTCATAAGGTTGCACTCGAACTGCCCAAAGCTAATGATGCAGAAGAGCCAGAGCATCAAATTGAGCTGATACAAGGAGAATGGACACAAATCACCACTCGCACCGAGCATCTGGAAGTACAGTTGCGACAAACTCAACAAGAAGAAGAGAAGCAACTTCATAAGCTGCAAGAGCAGATGCAGAAGATAGTATTGCAAGGCAACAATGCCCAAGCAACGCTACACAACTACACAATGGAATTCACAAAGATCTTCAGGGAAGTCAGCGATTGGATGGGAATCATCGCTAGATGAAAATTGGTCTTGGAGGAGGTACGCACCAATATCGAGGTGATAAATGAAGAAGTTGCGGCCATGATGGATCCGATGGAGAAACAGTAGAAGTTCGACCAAATCTAGCAGGTGGAAAATGAACTGAATGCCCTCTTTGAGGCACAGTCCGTAGCAAAGAAAGAGTTGTGCGACTTCCAACCTGCCATTCAGACAGTGTACATGCATATGCATCAAGTTGATGCAACAACAGATTCCGAGTGGAACTTGTTGGTCGCTTCCAAGCCAAAGGGGTGTAGTAAAGATGCGACCCAACAGTTTGTTGTAGAGGCATCACTCCTCGCCAGGAAGTGGTAGGATAAAGTTGGAAACTTTCAAGGAGTGAGGGAGCAAGCCTTAGAGTTGGTCCCGGAGTTGGGCCCTTCATTTGAAGAGGAAAAAGCAGAGAAAGCATAAACATAAGAGCAGAAGGAAGAAGAAAAGGAGGAAAAGGGAAAACAACAGGTGCTCTAGGAATCTACGAAAGAACCCAGCTCTTCACTCGAGGGAAAGTCAAGGGTTGTGTTCAGAGCCTGTTGGGCCCTTCATTTTTGGGACAATGAATTGCACGAGTTTTGGCTGAGTACGAGTTGCACAAGCTTGAGAAGAAGCGGAACAACAAAACAAGGAAAAGCAACAGAAATCAGTTGTGAAAGACAGTGCAATGCTAGCTAAGCAACAATGGTTGCAACAGAACAAGAAAGCGTGCAAGCCAAGATGAAAGACACAACCTAGCTTAAATATAGGGATGAACATGATTATAAAAGGGTTGGTTGGTTAGCTATGGGTTCAACAAAATGGTGATCAAGTTCAGCCTGATCTTTCCCTTTCTGTTAGGTTGTTGTTAGTTGAGACAAGTCAAGTTCTAAGTCTGTAATGTAATCGATATACCAGTCTAAGAGTTAAAGGTCTGCAATATGAGTCGAGAGCCAGGAGCTTGTAACAAAGCACTACTATGTATTTCTGAGATTGTAAATGAAGAAAGATTATGGAGATAATATGAAGAAGGATCTAAATTTTCAAAATATGTTATGTCTTTCTATGTTTTACTTATGCATTACAGTACTTCTTTATGTTTTATGAGTTCCACGTGATGATTCTGTGTCTAAATGCGTATTTGCAATGTAAGTAGGTTCAATTCTTGCACACATAAGATTTAGATCTGTTCAATAGGTAGATGTCTTTCCAAGATCAGGATGAGTCCTGAAGGTTCTGTGAATCCTCCTAAGTCTTTTCCTTACCCTTCCATATCTATTTGTTTCAGCAGTGCTTCGAGTGAGACTTATTCTCTTTGGAGGAGATGAAAATGCCAACGCTCTAGACTACTCGGTACCTTTTGTTGGTAACCTAAAAAGGACCCTGGTCTGATCAAACTTGCGCCAACATATCCTATGGTTAGGTGGAAAGGAATTTCCCCTCAATAAGTTGGCTAGTTGGAATCATTATTGAACAGATATGTGATATTTCTTGTAATGCCTTTTGAATGCTTAATAATGATTATATAGTGTTTTATGTTCAAGTAGTAAATCTAGTTAAATGAATGATTGTTGAATTCCCAAGTTAAATGGAACAAAAGAACCTTCCTAATTACCAATCTTGTTAACAATGAATGAATAAATGAGGAAGTTCAGTACAAGTCATTATTCCTGTAAATTGCTCTACCTTTGAATGGAAAGCTTGCAAGATATGAAATCTTCATTTGGGTTTTTGGGAAGAGTGTCCTTGGCTTCTATGGAATTGGTCTAGTATCCTAAGGGAAGTGAGCTAAATCCTTGCAAGAGAAGACACGGGATTGTTGAATCTTAGAACATTTGTTAACCTAATGATTTTTCCTTGTTTTTGGAATGGAAAGCTTGTAGGATGCAAGATCTTCATTTGGGTGTTTGGAGTAGGGTATTACTAGTTGATTGGATAATGGTTTATGATCCCAAAGGAGCCAAGTTAAACTCTAGAAAAGAGAGTTGGGAAGGACTATCAGATTGCTAAATCCTTGAACCACCTTTAACCCGGTTGATAACCCTTATTGAAACCTAGAAGAATGACATTTGTTGATTTTGCAGAAGGGAATATCATGAACATTCGTCGAAGGTCCAAGCCTCAAGAGAAATCTTGTCGGGAGACAAGGTCATCAGAAAAATCCAAGGTGTGAAGTCACAATGGAATTTCGATGAGAAAAATCCAAGAGATTGTGATTCGTTGATCTATTGGAGGTCAAGCCGATGAGATCTGGGTCATTGATGCCCAAATGTGGGAGGACAAGTCTATCAAGAAACTGTAGATCGAAAAAGTCTAGAAGCAAGTCTAGGAGAGGACTACGTTGGAGGAAACCCAATGTCGAGATCCCTAGGACAAGAGGACTGTAGATTTGTCGATGAGGGTGTTGATGGGTTTATAGTTGTTAGATCTGGAATGATCCATTCCGAGGAAGAAAACTTAGACAAAGAGTGGTGTCAATAAATTTCATGCATATGTGGAGTTCCAAGTGATCCCTAACCATGAGAAGTGATGATCTGAGGACCATTGGATCTGTTGGAGGACTCCCATCGGAGAATAACCGATCATAAATTCTTGCGATCACTTGGAGTAGGTGCATTATGATGGTAGAGGACCCCGAGTGGATGGAAATCGTCGATCTACAAGAGAGGTGTTTTGATACAACCATAGTCGTTAGATTAGTGGAAGGCCCCACCGACCATTGTGCCTTATGACAGATGAGCGAGGAATTAGCCGTCATGTAATTCAAGGTATGAATTTGATCAGGACTATTGATTTCTTTGACCAAATATTGTTGGATCTATCGGAAACATGTCCATTGGAGAAATGTGATCAAGATAGAAACATGGACTTATTAACTAGTTTTCCCGATGGGTAGAGAACCTGATTCACTACCGACCATTGATCTAGTTGTGCAGAGTGAATCTTATTCATTCGATCATGAATGTTTGTTCCCTGGTCAATGTAGTCGTCTTCAGATGCAAATCTGTTGGGAAAATGGGTGTTCATGAATAAGTAGAATTGATGCAGTTGGATGATGTGATAAGAGAAGCTCTCATGTATGCCATGAGAAATATAAGCGTTGAGGGTTCAGATCCGAGGCTTGAGGATAGAAAGAAGAGGAAATATGACATCCCACTGACCTAAGTAAGTTTAGGGGGTCAGGTGTGTTACACTTTGCAATGTTCTTCACTAATATGCAATTTTAATTTTCTTGTATATGTTCCCTCTATTGCACTTTTCCATTGCAAACTAGGTTTGTTGGTTTAACACAACCCTAGTGTCACATTTTGACTAGTTTCCCACATATTGAACAATAGTGTGCATCTAAGTGAGTGTGTGGTTCAACTAGCATATTAATCACATTATACACATGCATATACATCATTAGATATATATGCGCAAACATCTAACAATGCATATGCCCACATATACTACCATTAATGTTGTGTAGTGGGGCACTTATCCTTGCATATATTGCCATTAATGTTGCATAGCAATAATGTGCTTAGTATCTATCGTGTTCCATCTAGAACTTCAACTAGGATTCATCATTCAAGTGTGTGATCCCATCAATATGGAAACTGACTAATCATATAGAAAACAACCCCCTCCTTTTGTCAACTTATCGGAATCCTCCCATGAAAAATCAGAGTGTTTACAAGAAAATATACATTTTCACGAGTTTCAAGACTATAGATGGATTTCTCAACAACTATTTTCATTGAGCAACTCCATACTACAACTTCAACAATCTAATCTTGAAAATTGAAAATTTATGCCCAAATTAATAAGGAAAGAAATAAAAAAGAAGATGTGGTTCACTGCATGATTAATGTATTCCATCAAGATGATGTGTGTTTGTTAGATCCAATCCTCATTAACATTGACATTTCATTTTTTTCCAAAGCAAGAAAAAGTCTATGTTACTCGGGGCTATTGGCTTATTAGCATTCTCAATCCTCAGTGACATTGGCATTTCGTTTTTTTCCAAAGTAAGAAAAAGTCTATGTTACTCAGGGCTATTGGCCTAGAGGCACTTTAAGGTCTTACTCTAGGACCATAAAGTGGTTTTAGCCTAGACAATATTTGCAAGAAGATCGATATCACGTACTATATGGTAAGATCATGTGCCTTAAAGTGACATTTAACCTTAATCCCATACATAAGACTAGACACTACTCCAATTACAATTTAACCTCTTGATGAAGAGAAACCTTTTCAAAATAATCGCTTTCCACTATTAAAAAAATTATATGAGAAACCGTTTAAGGTAATATAGTCATGGGAATCAAATTATTGACTAACTACAAGATAAATTTGTCTTTGGAAGTTGATTGGTCGTGTCAAATTTCAAAGAATCTTATAGAAACAGATGATCTGACTCTTCATGGCCATACATTTTTTTTTTTAATAAAAGCTTCTAAAATATGGACAGGCAGTACAAAGTCTAACTACTGTGACAGTCACTTAATGCCACAATCCAGATTGACTTCTACAACATGTGTTTTGAAAAGCAGTGCAACACTTGATGCCAAATCTAGATTGACTTCTACAACATGTGTTTTGAAAAAGTGCAACATGCGTTTCCAAAAGCAAGATACAGATACAAAATTCCAAGTTGGGTATTGTCCAACCAACCATGGAAGTATCTGATTGATAGATCAAATAAAATACCTAGTTATGAACATTGAAAAAATATAGAATTCAGTTATTGTCTTAAACATATCGTTTTGTCACTGGTTTGTTTATCTCGATTGCAGATTCGAGCATCCAACGGGCATGGAGTTGACTTTGCTCAATGCGGGTTGGATTCATGCCCCGAATCTGTCATCGAGATAAGGATCGCCTTCATTCATCAGGTTTGAAATTTGGGTTTTGCAGGCAGGGGAGATCGCATTAATTAGAAGCACATCGAGTGCCTTTGCTTTACTCAGAAAATCGGAGTTTATTTTCATCGTTTCGTTGCGAAGGCGATTAGTATGGAGATGGAGAGACTTTTTCATATGAACGACGGCCTTGGAGACTCGAGCTATGCCCAAAATTCCACTCTCTTACAGGTTTCAAATTTCAATATACCATTTTCATCATTTTTTTCTTCTAAACGATTTAAACTAACTTATAATTGTCTGACAATCGATCGTAATTCAATATTATTGCAGAAGAGAGCATTAGATCTTGCAGAGCCTATATTGAAGAAAACCGTTTTATCGATGAAGACGATGATGGAAACCAATACATTCTGCATCGCAGAGCTGGGTTGTTCCTCTGGACCCAATGCTCTATTAGCTGCTGAAAATATAACGAAGACTCTCAAAGCCAAAAATTTGGCCGCGGGCGTTTCTGTTCCGCAGTTCCAAGTATTCTTTAACGATCTTCCTGCCTCTGATTTCAATTCGCTCTTTAGAGTTTTACCTCCTTCAGTAATGACTGATAATCAGACCGAAGACGGGGTAGCAGCGTCAGGAAACAGATCATATTTCGCAGCAGGTGTTCCAGGGTCGTTCTACGGCAGGCTATTTCCAGACAAGACTCTCCATTTTGTTCATTCTTCGTTTAGTCTGCACTGGCTTTCCCAAGTATGTTTTCACATCACGGCATTCACTGGTTAAGAACTTGTATGATAAAGTTATCCAACCAAATGCACGTTTGGCATTTTGGTTAAAATCTCATACCCACAAATAATTGATTTTAATAATTTCTACCACTGAGTACCTTCAAAACGGTCCAGTTCAATATTTTGGTAAAACACTTATCCAGTTCAATATTTAGTAAAGCACCCACATCTACTTGTGGTTGAATTTTTATATATCTTGTCTATGAATCCATGAAATTTGTATAGCTATGTTGAATTTCAATCAAGCTAAGTGGAGCTAAGTGGGCTTGATTGTGGAGAAAAACTTCATAGTTAAGCGTGTTTGAGCTAGAGGCGTCTTGGGATGGGTGATCACTTGGAAAGTGCCAGTTACAGGGTGCAAGCCCCGAAAGTGATGATTGATGCTATGTTATTCATCATTTCTGTAAAATGATTTCTTCCATGATTCCCTGACTTGATTATGGTGGTTATGACTTGATTTTGAAGCAACCCCAGACTTCACATCCATAAAGAATAACAGGTGTAAAGTCTCAAAGAGGAGTTTCTTCTTATCCCAACTCCAAATATCAACTGATTTACAATTGTTTTCAAGCCCATAATAAACTTTCCATCCCCAATAATCCTTTGAGGATGGAAAGCTTATTATGAGTTTTAGGTTCCTTGCAAAATTCCTTGAACCCGTATGGTAGTTGGTCTTGTATTTTGTATACTGATTGTAAACCCTTTTGTTCTGATCAGGTTCCCCCTGAGGTTTTAGAGAAGGATTCAGTGACATGGAACAAGGGAAAAATCTTCAGCTGCGGATCTCCGGCGGTGGGTGAAGCTTATTTTCGTCAATATCAGAAAGATTTCAACGCGTTTTTGAGAGCCCGGGCAGACGAGCTGGTTAGCGGAGGCCGCATGTTTTTGCTTGTAATGGGTCGAAAACCTCGGGATCCAAGCGATCAGGGTTTCATGGCCTTCTCCTGGGATTCGCTGCAAAGCGTTTTGAATGATTTGGTATCTCAGGTGCTTATATACTACATTTGCCTTCAGTTTGAATGAGTTTCATATTGAATTGTCGTTATAAATTGATACGTTATATTGGACGTGGTGCAGGGGTTGATAGAGGAGGAGAAGGTGGATTCGTTCAACGTCCCCTTGTATTCTCCATGTCCGGAGGAAGTGAGCAGTGAAGTAGCCAGAGAGGGTTCGTTTGAAATACTAGGATTGGAGCTTCTAAGAAGATCAGAGACATTTACTAAAGAGGAGATGGAGGCCATGACAGGCTCGGCCTCTGCAAAGAATGCGTATGGCCAAAAACTTGCAAAGCAAGTGAGAGCAGCAATGGAAGGCCTGCTGAAATACCATTTCGGAGAAGAAGTAATGGATGCGTTATTCCAGGGATACGGAGAAACAATGGGGAGAAGGTTGAGTGAACGCATCCAGTATGGAGAGAAGGGAGGACATCTGGTTATAGTCCTGGAGCGCAAATGAAAAATTCGAAGAAAATAATATAAGTAGAAATAAAGTCACTCTGAACAAATCTCTCGGCCCATCTCTATGGCAATTGTGAGGGAATTGATGACTTCCTATATATGTGTGGTGTTGGAATTATTCCTAGTGTTTTTAAGACTACTCTTATAAATATCTCTCTGTGTCTCATTGGAATGTAAGAGAGAATGTTAATAGAATTCATGCTATGTTGCAAATCTCTTAGCAATACTTTGTGTAAGTGTTTCCTGTGTGTAATTCTCTCTTATATAAAATCACTTCATGATGCAGACCTATTCCTGTAGCCCTGTAGCCCTGCAAACCGGTCTATCTCTGCTAAAACTGATGCAAATACACACATACACTAAGCTAAAAGCTGCCAGTGATTAGATATCATTTGAGATAAAACAATGCAGCACAGAAACACAATTTACAATTACAGCAGGATAAGAACGAAAAATCACAGCTACGAAACAGGGGATTTCAGCAGCAATTCCAAAGAACAGAGGTTTCTTCATTCGGCAGCTCCAAAAATGAACCCAAGACAAGAAATTGGCAAGAGAGATTATATTGTATGCTGTCAATCATCAAACACCTTTAAACCTTTAAAGTTGGGGTTTGCAATGCTAATTGACACTCAAGTATTTACCAATTTCTGTTGCATTTAATTCAAAATCTTGTATCTTTTTTACTACACTAAGCAAATTGTCACAAGATCTTTGCCAATTTCCACGTGGTATCTCTCACCCCTAATTTCAAGCTAAATGAGAATAGCTTCTTCAGTCTTAACCCACACATAGGTAGATCAATGTATTCGAATGTAATAAAGGTCAACATTAATAAGACCTTTCAATAAAATAAAATAAGGTGGATGTAAGAAGACCCAATAGAAGCTTCCGCTTCTAGAAGGATCTTCCTCTAGATGCTTCTCTTAATAGACATATTTAGTATAAATAAGGGTCGAGGGTATGAAAACCCTAGCTTGGAGATTATTGTAACAGAGCACTGCTCGACTGGAGGTTGCCCCCTCGAAGAGGCCTGTGAACATTGCTTTCTGAAT
>JASDQU010374456.1:0-18420 GCA_032191745.1 Picea mariana | reverse complement strand
AAATAGAATAAGGCGGATGTAAGAAGACCTAATAGAAGCTTCCGCTTCTAGAAGGATCTTCCTCTAGATGCTTCTCTTAATAGACATATTTAGTATAAATAAGGGTCGAGGGTATGAAAACCCTAGCTTGGAGATTATTGTAACAGAGTGCTTCTCGACTGGAGGTTGCCCCCTCAAAGAGGCCTGTGACCATTGCTTTTTGAATCAAAGTGTTATTTCAATTGTTGTTCTCATATTATTTCTGTGTTATTGTGGAGATTATGCTGGTTATATTACTGTTATTATGCCATTTCTAGCATTTTATTTCTGTTCTGCGTGTTTATTATAACTGATGCAAATACACACATACACTAAGCTAAAAGCTGCCAACGATTAGATATCATTTGAGATAAAACAATGCAGCACAAAAACATAATTTACAATTACAGCAGGATAAGAATGAAAAATCGCAGCTATGAAACAGGGGATTTCAACAACAATTCCAAAGAACAGAGGTTTCTTCATTCAGCAGCTCCAAAAATGAACCCAAGACAAGAAATTGGCAAGAGAGATTATATTGTATGCTGTCAATCGTCAAACACCTTTAAACCTTTAAAGTTGGGGTTTGCAATGCTAATTAACACTCAAGTATTCACCAATTTTTGTTGCATTTAATTCAAAATCTTGTATCTTTTTTACTACACTAAGAAAATTTTCACAAGATCTTTACCAATTTCCACATGGTATCTCTCACCCCTAATTTCAAGCTAAATGAAAATAGCTTCTTCATTCCTAACCCGCACATAGGTAGATCAATGTATTCGGATGTAATAAAGGTCAATATTAATAAGACCTTTCAATAAAATAGAATAAGGCAGATGTAAGAAGACCCAATAGAAGCTTCTACTTCTAGAAGGATCTTCCTCTAGATGCTTCTTTTAATAGACATATTTAGTATAAATAAGTGTCGAGGGTATGAAAACCCTAGCTTGGAGATTATTGTAACAGAGCGCTGCTCGACTAGAGGTTGCCCCCTCGAAGAGGCCCATGAACATTGCTTTCTGAATCAAAGTGTTATTTTAGTTGTTGTTCTCATATTATTTATGTGTTATTGTGGAGATTATGCTGGTTATATTATTGTTATTCTGCCATTTCTAGCATTTTATTTCTGTTCTGCGTATTTATTATAACTGATGCAAATACACACATACACTAAGCTAAAAGCTGCCAGTGATTAGATATCATTTGAGATAAAACAATGCAGCACAGAAACATAATTTACAATTACAGCAGGATAAGAACGAAAAATCACAGCTATGAAACAGGGGATTTCAACAACAATTCCAAAGAACAGAGGTTTCTTCATTCAGCAGCTCCAAAAATGAACCCAAGACAAGAAATTGGCAAGAGAGATTATATTGTATGCTGTCAATCATCAAACACCTTTAAACCTTTAAAGCTGGGGTTTGCAATGCTAATTAACACTCAAGTATTTACCAATTTTTGTTGCATTTAATTCAAAATCTTGTATCTTTTTTACTACACTAAGCAAATTGTCACAAGATCTTTGCCAATTTCCACGTGGTATCTCTCACCCCTAATTTCAAGCTAAATGAGAATAGCTCCTTCTAGAATCAATATATAGATTATCTGCTTCAATAGGCCCCTACAACATTGTTAAAAACATAAGGAGAACCTAATTTTGATGATTATAAGGTCATATAAAAGTATACTCTAAGGAAAATGGGAGCTTCTAAGTCTTTTTGGGATGTGATTTTGATGATTATAAGGTCATATAAAAGTATATGCTAAGGAAAATGGGATTTTCAAGGCTTATTGGGTTAGTTGTTGATGTAGTGTCTATGGCTTCCAGATCAAAGTCATATAGCTAAAACAAACACAATAACAACAAATCTACAAATGCAATAAATATGAACAAACATTTTACACACAGTCTATTACCAAATTGAAAGCTATAGGAAAATTTAAAGTGAATGCTTTCAACAACAATTCTCACAACTTCATTGATTAATGGTCATTGCTCTCTGGCCTCTTTATTGTTCATAAAAACAATGCACATGTCTATGGAATCACACACAACCAACAACAATAGAAAGTCCAAACCATGGAAAGACAAAAGGCTCTTTTCTCAATTACAAATCTTGTATTCATGCTTGAGACCATAATTATTTGGTTTCAAAGACTTTTCATTTTCTTAGGTAACTCAAACATTTTTTACAATTAATAAACGACTGGTAATTAACTATTCAACTTCCAAATTTTTTCATTTTCTATTGGGTTCTGTAATTGAATTATTTGGACCCCTCAAACTCAATATTTTTGATGAAATTTGGAGGGTGGATAGAAAAAAGCTGTATTTTAGATTCTAATTCTAAACATTGATTGTACACAAGTCAAAATATTAAACCTTTGTTTCTGGAAAATTATGTGTGTGGTCTCTAAACAGGGTGCAACACTTACTAAATTTTTAGGAAATTTAGTGAGATTATAGAGGAATTTTTCCTCTACAACATATCCAAAACTCATACATTAACTCTAAAGTATGAGAGTGTATCAATCGAAATAGTAGGCCTTTGTTAACATAGAAATACAATCTAAAAATTACTGCACAGTGGTCTTGAAGACATGTGTAGCATGAACTTTTGTTGAAAATTGGTGAGCATGCACAAATATGTGTCCTTAACATCCTATCCAAATTTCAGATCTTGATTCCAAAAGATGAGCGTGTGAGGATCAAAATAGTAATCCATTGTTTGTGTAGGAATTTCTCTACACATTGGTTTTGGGCTTCAGCACATGGTCTAAACTCAATATCATCTTATAAAATTTGGTGTGAATGTATAAAATGTATCCTCTATAACATATCCAAAAGTTGGCACATGATTCCAATGTATGATAGAGAATTGATTAAAACATTGGACCACTATCTACGCACTGAAAATCTGAAAACTTGAAACAAAACTGAAAATATTTTTTGGTGATGTAAGATTGCCAAAAACCCAAGGATGCTCCTAGATCAAAGTCCCTGGTTGGAGAACATGAGAATCTTGCTCATAATATTTTTGATTAATCAACAACTAATGGATATTTGGTTTTCTTCTTTCTCCTTCTTTACCCTTTAGTCCACTCATCATTCATTCTTCTTCCTCTTCTTCTTTGTAATCCTCACCTTTGCAATTTGTTAATGTAGGTAATTCTTCAGCTCCATGTTCAACTTTTCCATCCTCATCTCTTTTTTCCCTTATCATAATTATCATCATATCTTCTACCACTTGTAGCCATTCTTTCATTTCTACCGACTACTACAAATTTTTCTCAAAGAGGCTCACTCTCTCAAATTCCTTTGGCTCAATGGTGCTCACCTACTTCAAGTTCTTATGTTCATTAAGGCTTTCTTCCTCCCCATCCTCCCTCTTACATGTAACCATCATTTTTGTCTCATCCAACAACACTAATGCTTGTTTCTCAAGCATCTCTTGATTTTATTTTTCTTTTGTTGCAATAACTCCTTTGTTACAATCATCTTCAACTCTCAACTCTCCTACTAGACTACTACTCATCTCTACAACACTATATTCAATTGAAAATCCTTCTTCACTCTCCTTTGGCATGTGTAACATACCTAGCCACCCACAGCCCGAGTACGCTACCTGCAAGCCCGCCCTGACTCGTCCATTGATCCATCATCACCTGCATCTTGGCTTGGCAAAGTAAATGGAGCTACTAAAGAACTTAGCCACGGGATAGTTGGTTGTAGTGGTCGCTGGTGTGATCCAACCATGACCTGGGGCTTGCATGTCTGAAATGCATTGGCCTGTGCCCTGTTTTTCTTACAGCTGCGAGTCCTGCAAGTTCCAACATTGAGATTTTGGACCAGCTGTGCTGGAAGCCCTGGTAGGAAGAAGAAGGACTACCTAAGGGACTGCGTGGAAGAGAAGGGTGGAGGTCCATTCTCTCAGGTGGCACAGGCTGGGTAGAAGAGAGCTGGGTACTTGGATTGTTGTGGGTGTCGGGAAACCTGTGAGAGATTGAGAGCTGACTGGTTTGGGAACCCAATTACACTTTGGAACCGTCCTTGTGGATTCATAGCCCTGGCTCGGGGGTGACACTACTGTTGGGACTTAGAGCAGCGGTGTCTACATTTGGGTGGAATGTCCTTGGTCTGCAACCAATCGGTGTTGTCTTTCATAAAGATAAGTGCTCTCTGTTGTGATATTACTATCTGTGTATGAATGTATTTCGCTGTGTAGTTTAATTGTCATTTACATGTATATGAATGTATTTCCGCTATGTATATTTAATTATCATTTAACATAATCTTTAGATCTTGCATGCTTGTTGGATATTGTTGTGCATGTCGTTAAATCTGTTTCTTATGCATCCTTAATAAATAAAGAAGGTCATCATGAGAAAGAAGTCCAAGGGCGGGCTTGCATATAGTGTACCTGGCCTATGGGTGGTTGGGTATGTTACATATTGGTATCAGAGCTTTTGGTTGAAACACTGGGCCGGTATGGGCCGTGCCTATTGATCAGAATCTTGTGGTCGAGATCGAACTCTGACCGTGAAGTTGAAAAGCCCAGGAGGAATGGCATTGCAGATGCTACGCAAGAGACAGAATGTCATAGAACCTCTGCGAGGGTTCGAAGGATTGTGACCGTTCCTTTTTAATTCGGGAACGATCGCCATGGTAGGATCGGGGAGATCCGGGATCGTTGGACCGTGTTGATACAAAGTTTAATTTTTTCCATTTAAACCTGAAGTTTTTCTTTTTTCTAGTCATGGAGCCACCCTTAGTCCTAAAAAGTGTCAAAAATATTTCGATTTTTCGGGTTTCAGGATTCAGCCTTTCACAAAAGCATGATTTTGTAACTAACAAATCTAGAACCTTGGTGCCGAAATCCCGAAAAGGATTTATATTAAAGTAATAAAACAAACAAAAAAAATAAAAAGAAAAAGTAGGAGTTATAAGTCCTGATGCGTGTTTCATAAATTACCCTCTAATCGTGATTAATTAAACCCTTAATCTCAATCAACAATTCATTAGTCTTTCGCGATTCAGGTTTACTTGTATCAAAATGTTTTCAAAACGTCAGCCCTTGAACTCCCGATCCTCGATTTTCTGAAAAGAAGAAATTAATTACTAACCTCGTTTTGATTAAGGCATTAATACAAGTAATTAACACCTAAACTAATCCTATCATAATTTTGTGATTCGGGGTTTGCATATGACATATTTCATGAAGACTGGATCCCCAAAACTCCGAAATGCGAAATCATGATTCATTGACCAAGTCTTAAACTAAATTAAGTTACTTTAAAATGGGATTAATGATGACTAAACTACTCGCATTTCGGGATTTGTTGAAAACAGTCTTTTCAAAACTCCAGTTTCAAATCGCCGATATACAGTAATATTTGTAACGGACGAATAGAGATATTTTTAACTTAACTGTGTATCTCTGGGCATATCTCCACCATTAAAACATTAAAGTTTTACCACTTGTCTCAGTACATTCGTCGTAAGAAGAGTTAAAGGTTAATAGAGGTTTGGTTTTTCGAATTTCATTCTTATCGTCTGAATTCAGAAGTGAATTGCATTCAGCAAGCTTACACATTTTTCTCTGCAACAAGAATTCCTTCTAAACACGAACATTATGGCACCTAGAAAGGCACCTAAGAAAAGTGAAGAAGCATCTGAAAGCTCCAACCCAGAAGGAGATGTCGTGTCTGATACTACACCGCATGCCATTGATTCCATCAAATCCTGGAGGAAAATTTTCGAAACCCTGGACTACGAAATCAAGAATTTTCCCAATGATTCTGAAAACAAACTCCGGGACATAGCAGAGTCCGAACTTCACAAAGTAGCTATGCGCCCACGACTCATGACATACAACAATATGATCAATTGGGCTTTAGAGAGGACAAACATGCAGACAAGAATCATTTTGGACAGCCGAGGGGTCGTTGTCGACTCTTTCACACCAAAGCATATACAAGTAATGTACAAACTGTCTCAATTCTAAACATATTTATAATAAAGAATTCATAAGTGAATTTCAAAGGAAAGAATGCACAGAGGTAGACCAAACATACCTTGGCATAATCAAATAATGGTGGAGACACCCACCACAATTCAGGGCCGATATCCATAACTTTTATGCCACAATCTCTTTGAATGAGTACATGGTTTATGTGGCTATGATGTTATGTAGAATTTTCGGTAAGAAAAGTCCTACCCATTTCCCTGTAGAATGGGTGCCCCTTTTACATGAAGCAGTCAAAGGCTATAGCTTCAACTGGAGAAAAATTCTATTAGATAACCTAGCTAAGGAGGTTATGGAGTATCAAACTGCGAGATCCAATGGATGACCAGTAGCCTTTTATATGTTAGCATATATCATGGATGCTATATGTTTCACGACTCCTTAACCTTTGATGAATTGGAGTTGGAACCCAACTTGCATTGAACCGATTCATGAATATCATTCTAAGTTGTGGGAAGAAAATGTTAAGGATTCTTTTTATGAAATTTTTCATTTCGTGGTGATACCAGTGCATCAGATATTGTATGGTTGTGCACCCCCCCATATTTTAGAGTCGGTCATAGGAAATCTCAAGGCGGTTTCCGATTGGTTTATTGAGGAGAATTTCTTCTATATCAGGGTTTTCGAATGTTCTATCCCTCCTCATGCACTTCCTAAATTCCTCCCTGACATACTGGTGTGTAGGGAGGTATCTCATCAGATAATAACAGGCGGTATTGGGATAGAACTGAAGACATCTCAAAAGAATTTTTGGCCAGTCTTTCTCGTATAGATTGGAAGGTTTTCGCTACTCAACCTGAGTCATTCTAAGGTTGAAGCTGCAACTCTAGAGGAGGTCAAGTTGGTGAATCTCGAATATAGGAAGCACGACCCTTATCAAATAATGGGAAGCCACATGGCTCACTGTGGCATGAAAGCATTTGAACATGAGAAATCCTCTCGTGATGACATTTTCAAAGGGGTCAAAACCTATGAGGAAGTTTTAGATAAGATACAGACGTTATCATCCAATTTCCAAACTAGTCTCCTAACTTTCCAGAGACACAGGCGAAGCGGTTTTTCCAAGGTATTGTAGGGAAAAGAAACAAAATCTCCTCCAGAACAAGAGAATATTCCCCCAGGCTTTAGAAATAAAGTGCAAGATAAAACAGATACCGAGGGAAATTCACAGGGGGCAAAAGGATCTGCACAAAAAAAAAAGTCCCACAAACAGAGAATCCAGGAGCCGAAATAGAGAGAAGGTCTGGGACACCTCCTGATTCCAGTCAATCTACCCCCCCTTCCCCCCCTTCACCATCTACTATTCATGTTGATACCCCCAAGACTGCAGGGGAAACAAAATCCACATAGTTGAGCAATCCCATCGCTTCCTTGACCCCTTTATAATCTACTTTTGGGCTCCCTCATATAGGAGTCATATATGCTAGTGATCTCGACCCTATCTCCAGAGAAGAAATTCCTCCCTCTGATTACTTCTTCAGTAAAAAGAGGAAGGTTGTATTAAAGCAGGAGATGTATATGAGAGAAGGTGGAGTGGTAAATAAACACAGGGTGTTGGTGGATGGTCGAAACTTGGAAGAAGAAGATTTCGCTACAGAGGTGGCAGGCTCCATGGGAGCCCTGGCAACGACAAACCGATTCACTATTGACAATATGAGAACAAGGTTAAAACAGAGTAACCACAGGATAGTCCAGTTGCAAAACCAACTAAAAGATATAGAGAAAAATATCAAAGTGGAAATAAATAAAGGACTAGAGTAGGCTAGAGCTGCTAATAAGCAAGAAATTCAATCGCTTAAGTCAAGTCTAGATGAGATGAACGAGAAGATGCAGACTATCCAAATACAGGTTATTAGGCAAGAAGAATTGGTAAGACAACTACAGGTTGAGTTGAATTCAATAAAAGGCCAAGTTATAGATTTGAAAGTTTTTCAGGACTTGTCATTGGAAATACATGCGAAGATAGAATCTGAGTAATAGAGAGTAATCTCCCAAGTAGAGATTATTCAAAATTATTTTCAGGAAGTAATCAATGCTCATGATAATATTATTTTTAAAGAAAAAGAAGCTAAAGCAGCAAGGGCCACTTTTCAAAAGGCGGTTGTATGTTCAAAAAATGAAGGAGTATCAAAAATTCCAAAGCTTTATGTCATAGAGCAGATCAGAGGCAATATCATGCTCAAGGTGTGGGAAACCAACATAACAGAAAATAAAAAAATAGCCAAAGAAATCAAAGACGATTGTGAAGAAATCTTTGATTTGTTGGACAAGAAATCATTAGGTATTGGAAGAGACAATTGCACTGGGAAATTAGGACAGATAAACATTGTAAGACACCAGTTGAATTTCTAAGAGGGTTTGAACGAAATTCAGTTGGAAATTTCACAATTAAAGGAAATGGATGTTACCCTAATAGACAAGTGTCTAGTGAAACCAAACTTGAAATTTCAATCAATCAAGTTTGCTGGTAAGGGGATCGAAGACCGACTTCCAAAAATCCAGAGAAAATTTTATCTATTTGAAGCAAAGGATTTTCCAGAGCCTCCTAGAAGTTTTGTACACTTTCTTGAAAAATGTATTGAATGTATTGGGTTGAAAGGAGATACTTCAATAAAACAATGAAGTATCATTTTGAAAACTTGTATTATCGAGATGACAAGAAAATAAAAAATAATCATGTAAACGGTTGAGGTTTTCATTTTTGTAATTGTTTGTCCCTAGGAAGTTAGGAGATCACCAACCAACAATCATGAGTGATCTGGTATAAGTATAATTTCAGAACACTGAAAAATGGCTTTTTCTGGGTGCATTGTAAAGAAGAATTTGAAGATATTGTTTTGAATTAATACGAATACAAATTGAAGATTCTAGATCTGATCAAGTTTGAGTTATGTGTTTCTCCGTTGTTTCATATTTTTCATTTGTCTTTTTAATGAATGCTTAACTATAATTTAGTACAACCTCTACTGTGGTAATTAATTATTCTTGCAATTTAATCATTTATAGCCTTTCCTCTGTATTGGCTATCAACAGATACAAGAACTGTGAAAGTTTTAGATTTCAATATCATATGCTCCATTAAGAGTTCTTCCTAACTTTTTTTCTTCTTCTGTCACAAAGTGAGATTCCTCTTCAATTGATGCCTCACCTTTTTCAACAGCTTTATGTTTTCTTTTCATTTCATACACATTCCCTTTCTGAAATTTAACTCAAATACCAGAAACGACCTTTAGTTTCGTCATACTATCGATTCAAGGTTTTCGGGTTCTTCTTATATGTTTTGAAACATAAATAATGAACCCTTAAAAGAAAACACAGAATCTATCCTTTTAGTCTCCTTCCCTCATTACTATTCCAGTTACACGACAGCCTTATATCGAACCTGGACTATCTGATCAAACAAGCATCGCTTTGAATTTATTCAACACCATCCTACAGACAACAAATAACCAGGTTGAGTTAGAACATTCATGGGCAGTAATTGAAAGACACATTAGTATCCAGAAAAACTGGGAAGCTAGACAGAGACAGTTAAGGAACCAACAATAACCCTTTTCATATAACTTACCTTTTTTATCCTTAGCCTTCTCTATCTTTTTGGATTCCTTGACGATGTACTTTAAAGCCTTAAAGTACAAACTCAGGAACAATAGATTGGAGGACAGGTAAATAGGGGTCGTTTGATGAAAATGAAGCAAGGTTAAGGTTGTGACCATCAGACCCCATTGGAGAGAGAGACCAACGATCGATAGGCATTGTGGGGAACCGAGTTGCACAGGAGATAATTTCCCAAGGTGGCCCCGCAATCCAAACCACGGTTTCCCTGGGGGGTTACGTGTCAACATCAGGAGAATTGCAGGGAGAAAAGCAGGTTACTCCAAATCATTGGTGCATGCCCCCACAAATTGAAAGGCATGCAACGATGTGATAGGTAGGGCTTGAACATTGAAACTCTGAATAGTCGAAGTAGTTGGGGATCTTCGATCCATAGGAGGACACGCGTCAATCGATCACGTGCTTCGGGTGAAGGAACTCAGAGAAATAGCAAGTGAGGAGAAGTTGAGATTTGAGACTCCTGAAGCCCAGAGAGACGGAGACCCGAAGTAAATGTCGACTATCAAATCATCTGAATTAGATCCCGATCGTCGATCACCTAGAGGTTATGTGTCAGTAGATTAGTAACTCCAAAGGAATCCATTCAAGATATTTTCAGTTGAGGTTTGAGACTCCCGAAGCCCGGAGAGCTGGAGAGTTGGAGCAAACCTCGACCGTCCGATCATCCGAGAAGATCTCAACCATTGATATGCCGAGAGCTACGCGTCACTAGATCCATGACTTCGGATAAAAGCCAGTGGGGTCAAATAAGTTTGAAATTTGAGATTTTCAGAGTCTGAAGTCCCGAAGGAATCACGGTCGTCGATCCGTAAGGGACACGCGTCAGAAGATCGCGAACTTTGGATACAAATATTTTCAAGGAAAAAGATTGAAGTTTGAGATCTCCGAAGTTTGAAGCCCTGAAGAAATCATAGCCGTTAGATTGAGGAGGACACATGGAGCAGATCCATGGACTCCGTGTGAAGACCTGAAGTGAAACCTGGTCATCCGATCCAAGAGGACACGTGGCGACAGATTAGCCAGTTCAGGAATTCAGAGTTCGGGAGAATTGGAAGTGTGCTAGTTTGAAAACTCTTAAAGCCCCGAAGCCCGAAGAGCCGAAGTGATAAGGCATGATGACATCATCAGGGATGATGTGGACACATGATATGTGTGCCATGTGTCAGTAATTTTTTGGCATTTGGAACATTGAAAAGTTGATTAGAACGTGACACGTGTCACCCGCCTGATTGGGCCACGTGTCCGCTTCCAAAATTTCACAACATGGCGACAGATCGTGCAGTCTGGAAGACCATGTTATCACCCTATAATTTATAGGATCAACTGGTGACTAGAATGTTATCTCTCTAGTGTTTTTTGTTTGTCAAATGATTTTCCATTCTGCAAATAATTTGAGAAAAGAAAGAAAAAGAAAAAGAAAAAAGAAAAGAAAGAAAAAGAAAAAAAAAAAAAGAAAGAAAAAAAAAAGAAAAATAAAAGAGGGCATAAAAAGAATTTCAATAAGAGCCCCATGCAATAACAGTGACTTGGTCCATGCCTTTCAATCATGGCCAAGTTCTTTTAAATTTATGTTGATAGGAATAGTGAATAAGCTTGGCTAAACTGTTTAATCTTATCCAAGTGATCTAGGTTAGTTAGTGAATAAATATGGCCAGACTGTCTAATCTTGGTTAGATAGCCCCAGGGTAGAGTAAGTTCTTAGCCCAACAGTTTAATCTGGGCTAATTGTCATAGGAAGTTAGGTTAGAACATAGGCTAGTTTTCTTTACATCAATAAAACCAGCTCTATGATCAATGTTGGACCATGTTTTGAATGCTCGAAAAGTTGTTTGCCTAACCCCTTGGTGATGTAAAGATGTAAAAGCTTGGGAAAAACCCATGATATGCTCTTATCCTAAGTTTTTCAGGGCGCATGTGCTTTCGCACCCACATTTATGCACCGCTCATGTATCAACGACCCAGATGATCATGCCTAGATCTACGGTGGACAAATCTTTCTGGACCCCCCCGACCGTTCTACCTTTAATGGAGGGGGGGGGGTTTGGATTCGCTGATAATGCATGCACGCATCTGGATGGCCCAAGTTTTGGCGCTTAGATATACGGTCTGTATTGGATTCTAGACCCCCCCGTCTGTTCTGCCTTTAATGGAAGGGGGGGGGGTCTGGAATGTGTGTTAAAGAGCGCGCATAGATTTGCGGTCCAAAGGAAAGAGTGCAGATCGACGGCTCAAGGTATTTTTTGGACCCCCCTGAATGATCTACCTTTAACAGTGGGAGGGGGGTCTGAAATGGAATCTTACTCTGGCGGGCCCCCTACCAATATGTGGAATAAATCTACTGGTCCCAAGTCCCACCGCCTCCTACTGTCTAACATACCTCGTCACCTCGCGATGTCATCATCCACTTTTCCAAAAGAGTCACATCCCATAACTCCGTCAGTCTTTCTCCCTCATTCACTCATGGCAAGTCCCCTCACCATGATTTTTTCCCCCAATTGATAACCACCACATCACCAATCTGTATCCCTCAGTCGTTGTCACCTACCATCTCACATTCTAAATGACCCGTTGGCCATTTATTATTGGATAACTTATCCGTTAACCAATTGACCCGTCCCTTGCACCCAATGGATACCTGTTTACTCAAAATTACACTCACTCTTCATTCCTTCACCATTTACCCACTCATCGCACTAGAGAGTTTACCCCGTTTTCTTCTCCATTACATTCAATTGCCCCCATCTACAGTCGTCCCGCTAACATTGTTTTATTTGCAGGTATTGTTACTGTAATGGCGCCAAAATCAAAATGAATAGAAGGAGAGGAGAATCTGTTTCTCCCACCTCCTGTCGATCTCGACAAGATTCCACTGGCCGACAAAGACTACTTAATCACAGAAACTAAGTGCAATTTCGACTTCGCAGACCTTCAATCATGGCTTAAAGAAGTTTTTCTAGACCAGAGTGATGAAATTGGACTCTGGGAGTCCAACCTACCCCTGTATCTCTTCCCCTAGATTCACCATTTCCCACAGTTCGCCCTCAAGTGCCAAGCCCACTATATTCCCGAGCAAAGAGCCATTGTATCCTCCTCCGGGGAAGTTCTTTTCCTCATCACTCCAGAAACCATCGACCAAATGATGCAAATATCCCGAGCCGACTCCGCATCACCTTTTAACCTTGAAATCCTTATAGAGTTATACTAGAAGATGACTTTTCCTCAAAGAGCTCAAATATTCGAGCTTTTTCTTCCGCAGTAACTGCATGGACTTCCCTGCTTAGGCATAACTCAACGGAAGTCAGTTTCAAGCAGTTCATCAATCAATTCTACCACCCAGTTGTGAGTATGCTCAGCGGTAGACCTGAACCCGGGATTAATGACGAAGTTCAGAGGATCCTACATCTCTCAGATAATACAAAGACTGGTGATTGGTACCTGTACCAAAATCACACTGAGATCAGATTCTATGGGTGCGAGTTGGCCCCATATAAACTGCCCAAATACTTACCTGTCAAAATGTTTGCTCTGGAATACATAAGGCAAATGATAAACTCAGATGATATTCACTTTGTGTCTTTAAAGAAAAAGAAACAACTCAGAATCAAAGGAAAGATTGGGTCTTTCATCGGCAACAATCGAGGCACCAGGGAGGAAGCAGACAGGCTGGTGAAGGAAATGAAATTCTTCATGAGTTTCACATGGCACTACGTTCCATGCAGGATCATTTAAGAGATGAGGGTAAAAAACAAGAATATCTCGTATGTCCATGAATCGAGGCCTGAGGTAGAGAATTTTGCAAACCAGACAGGATGGGAACCAAACAATTTGGTTGAAACAGAACAACAGGACCCCCCGGTCACTGTATCACAGACAACCACACCACAGGCTCCAAAGGAGAAAAGGCCTAGGCAGGATCTGTCACCTCCTATCACTGAAGTGTCATTAGAAGAATTATGACTGCATACCAAGAGGCCAAAAACCAATCCAACTCCTGACCTGGCTGGAGAAAAGGAAATTCCATCCACTACAGTGACAGAGGTTGATCGATCACTCCTCAACACAAGCAACAAGCAAATTACAACCACTGTGTTACCAAACAAGACTACATATACTCCACCAATCAACCATCTAGGAAAGACAAGACCAAAGCTGAGCATCTTTTAGAAATATGAATTGATCAAGAAAAAGAATCAAACTCTAACCAACAGCACATATGCCCAATTCTGGAAGTAGATGTCGACTGCACAACACAGGCTGCTATTGATGTTCAACATGGAGAAGGGAAGAATGCACATGGAATTTCTCCAAGCATAGGTGCCAGACCCAAAGGTAATCATCGACTATAAAAGGGCAACCTTTGAATTCTAGACCAAAGACGTGCATCCCGTCGATCAAATGGATCTGCACAGGAAAACTGGAGAAATGGTTTTCTCCACGTTGGCACATGCTTCCACTACTACCTTCAGGTTACAAGTGTCTCTAAACAATGTCCAAACGCAGTTGAAGTTGGAGAATATATCATCCTTTGCCAAGAACAACAGGATCAAGACATTGGAGGAACTGGTCCTCAAGATCGGGTACGATCCCTCGAATGTGAAAGCAGTCGAGGAGATGATCAAGAAGAAAAACGCAGACATAACGTCTTTGAGAAAACAATTGAAGCTGCCACCAACAGTAGACTCACAGGCAAAGGAAATAGCAGAGACAGAAGGAAAAAAAGATGAGATGCTTAAGTTAATCATGGAGCAGAATGCACAACTGAAGAAAATGGAAGCTGAGATGGAGAAACTAGTAAAAGAGAAAGAACAGTTGAAACCCATGGAAGGAATTCCATTGAGTGCATTCCCACTCTCAGGAGTGAGCACAACATCACTAGCAGAAGTCCCATCGGTGAATCCACTAACATCTCTGGAAAAGACGGTTGAATTGGCCAAATCTATGGAAGAGATGAACCTGCAGGAGACAGAGATTAGCAGGCTAAAAAAGGAGATTGAGAACCTTCAGGAACTCAAATCTTCTTATCAAACTAGTTTCTCCAAGGAAAAACAAGTGTTAGACCAACTCAAACAAGAATTACAACAGCTCCGGAAGAAAACAGAGGCAGGTAAAACACTGGCCGAAGTCAAAGAAAGTGTCTGGACAAACATCACCAAGTCTATGAACGAAATATGGCCAATGATACAAATTATGTTTGAGAAAAATGAATTGGTGTAGAGAAGTAAACAAGCCATCAAGAAGATCAGATCATAACTGGGAGAGATGCCCACACAGGCTAATGAAATCATCAAATTCTTGAATTCTAAAACTAGAGAGGAGTTGGAAGAGCTGAGAATTGAGGATAGAACAGAGACCATCCTTGAGGTCAAAAGAGTCTTGACCAAGAGAGGACTGATGCTACAGCTAGAAGAAAAGGTTCAGGCCATGGACCTAGGGGTACAAAAGTTTTTCACCAAGATTGAGGCTCTACAGAAGAAAGGTCTTCCTTGTTTGAAGGTGATAAATGACAAACTAATGACACTCTCAGACTACAAAAAGAGACTAGCCGATGTGGCTAAGGATAGTTCGAATTTTTTAGGAACTCAAGGCAGCACCACTGGCAAGGCATTCCTAGATGCACTTCAGTTGGACATCAACATACAACATGAGATCCGGTACATCTTCATCACCAAGCCTACTTTTGCCAAGTACACAGAAATGGATGAAGTCTACCTAAGGTTACTCAAAGTCAATGTTCCTAATCATCTTCGATGGGAAGAGCTTTGTGACCTAATCGAGTAATCAATGAGTTGTCCCAACCCAGTCAATTGTCCAGTTAGACGAGGTCATGCAGAGGCCTCACCAACGGTTCACCAAGAAAATAGCATGTAGTTGCGACACATCATCAAACAGTTCCCTAGATTCTTGTAATTTGTTAGGTTAGTTAGGCTAAAAATATATTTACCACGTCTTGATCTTTAATGACATGATCGTTTGTAATTTTGGGTTATAAATACTTCACTTTTCGAAGTATTGAGGGTTGATCTTTACGCCCTGCGAGCTATCAGACTGTAATATTTTTCAAGAGATCTTCCATTAATACAAAGAGGCATTTTTACAGGATTCTTGCGTGTATTCACCGGTGATGTTTTTATTTCTAAGTTTAATGTTATTCTCACTTAGTTATCACACTGTTTGCTAAATCTAATCTTTGAAAGTAATGAATGTTGCAAGATTTATCTTTGTATACCCTATTTCTCACCTTGAAAGATTTTAGTGTTTCATCTTCTGATTTTATGATAAAGAAATTCTTAACCGCTTCTTTGTTGTAATTGACATTCTCACCTTTTCTACTATTTCCTCATTTATGCTGCTAAAAGAATCCAGCGATTACATTATCTTGCCCTGTGAAAGGTTCCTTTGTTTTCTGGTTTAGATTTTTATTTTCATGGTACAGACCCCATAGCCCAATGGATGTGTAAACTATCTCAGCCAACCTGACAAACACTACAACAACAAAACCAACATATTTTATTTACCTAGCCTAATATTTTAAATTTGAAACATATCTAAATCATATAGAGAGATCCCTCTCTGAAGTTGGTAGGGCTAGATCCCAGCTGCGAAGTGGTTGGATAAAGTTACCTCCCGTAGATTTCTTCTTTCCTGACAACCTCTAGGAAATTTACAGGGCGTTAATAGACTGGGCACTCCAGAAGGGAAGGAGGTGATAGGCTGGTTGGGTCGAAAACTCTCGAAGGCCCAAAGACTGAAGTATATATCGACCATCGATTCTAGAGGACACGCGTCGAGGGATCATCGATTGCTGGTAAAATCACTCTGGGAGAAAGTGCAGGAGGGAAGTTTGAAACTTCCGAAGCCCGAAACACTGAAATGATTCACAGTCGTTGATCTGTGGGAGGACACCTGTTGGCAGATAAGGAACCTTGGGTAAAGGCATACTAGGAGGAGGCAAGCAAGAAAATTTGAGACTCCCAAAGTGAAGAGTCCCAAAGAAGATCTTGATCGTTGATCACGAAAGAGGACAAGGACCATTGATCTGGTCCTGGCTAAAAGATTCAAAGTCCCGAAGCTCTAGACAAGCGCTTTTTCAACTAAGCGTAGGGTCATGGCCTTGGTCATATGCAGGTTGAGAGCTGAGGAAGGAAGGCTAAGGCCTGAGTTGGTTGTCTCCGAGATAGAAAAGTGCTAAGGGAGGATTTAGCCGCAGTTTCTAGTCGTGGTCACTTGGGAAGTGGTTTGAAGGAAGCGCATGCACAGGGTGAACTCTGTGTCATCTAGGGATAATAGGACATTGTTATTTTCGGAGAATGGGGATATGATCTCCATAAACAAGAAAGAGACTTGTAGCATGATTTGACAATTTTGTCTATCATACGCATAATTCTAACAAAATGGTTGCTTGCACATTTTGCAGAATTAAGAGGCTTAAGTGCATCAACTCAGGATGCGTATTGAGAAAATGGGAGAAGGCGAGGGATCCTCTAGTCATGAAAAGGAGGCCGAAGGCCAGAATACTAGAATCAATAATGTAGAGATAGAGTCCAATGGACGGATGGAAAAAGGATAATAGGAAACATTGATAGAAACAGTAAGAAGCTTGAAGATGGAAGTGTAGAGCTACAAAGAAGACAACAAGAGACTGATGAGAGAGAAAAGTCAGATAAATGCTCAAGTGTTGCGGAGTTTAAATCATTTGCAGAGGAAAACGAAGAATGAATCGAACTCAAGACAAGAGGAAGAAGGCAGGTGTTAGGAAAGAGGAGATGCTCGTGGAAGAGTTGGTTATTCCAGAAGTGCTAGTAGAGCTCATGGATGCCACTCACCTCCTTACTCAGGAAGGAATTTTTATGCATCAGATGATCCTGTAAGCAGCCCAGAAGTGTCTCTTGTCAGACACCAGAGAAGGAAATAAGAGATAGATAGTTTGCAAGGAGAGCTGAGGAAGCTCAAACCACTTTCCTTCGATGGTGAAAGATAAAGGGATTATGATGTCGAAGCATGGTTTCTTGGGCTCTGGAGATATTTTCAATTGCATAACTATTCATCAAACCTTGAATCCAGGATTGCCACCTACCATTTACACGGGAAAGATGTAGTGTGGTGGGACCAACTGAAGCAAGTGGAACATGTTAATGAAAGTAGGATCACTTGGAAACAATTCAAGAAGTACTTCCAGAAGGAGTACCTCTCAGAGCATTTCTATGATAAGAAAATGCAGAAGTTCTTTGAACTCAGGTTGGGAAGGATGACTATGGTAGAATACAAGAAGAAGTTCTTAGGATTGTTAAAGTATGTCAGGTTCATTGGTGATGAGAAAGTGAAAATACAAATATTTCTAAGTGGATTTCCAACCTTCTATAAGGAAAATATCAAGTATTATGAACCCAATACCTTGACTGAGGCCATCAGGAAGGATAAATACTTGTATGAGCAAGGCTAGGGAAGAGAATCCCTGTAGAAATCTTGGAAGGACAAGAATAATGTGAAGTCCAATCAGAGGAGGAAAGGATTCAAACCTCCCTTCAATACGAATGAGCCTAATAGAAATCATCAAGATCAGTATGCTAAGGAGGATTTCAAGAAGGAATACTCCTTGGGAAAAGGGAGAAGACCACCAATCCAATGTTGGAGATGCAAGGAAGATCACATGTACAAGGATTTCTCACATAGAAAGGACAGAACGAAGACTGTGCATAACATCCAAGAGGCTACAACAGTCGAAGATATGGGGATAATCTATGCAGCTTTAAATGAT
>JASDQU010374455.1:178745-189050 GCA_032191745.1 Picea mariana | reverse complement strand
CTTGAACCCAACACCTGAAACTTAGTTCCAATAAAATCACTTTATTAAATAAATGCATAGCTAGGTTACTTAACAAATTAAATCAACAGAAGCATAAAAGCTGAAACCATACACATTGCACAAAGATTTATGGGTAAACACCCCTGGAAAAACTTCGAAGGGAAAACCAGATTTGAGTTGATTTTATTGATAAAACCTTGGGCTCTCGTCCTGGGATGATGGCCCATTAGAGGAAAATACAATGCAACAAATAGCCTAGCCTACTTGGTTGTTATCTCCCTTGTTGCCCCTTTCCTTAGCCCTGCCCACTCACACTTGGATGAAGTGTCCACTTCACCCAATCAATGAGATCTCCTCACTTTGTGTGTGTCTCATCCTCTCACTTAGGTTGCCTTTTATTATGTTGAGTTAACTCTAAATCCAAAACCATAGATCTCTAAAGTGATCGAGGGCTGAGATTAGATATCTGTTTCACTTTTGTTGAAATTAGTGCAACTGCAAGAGCCATTCTCTTGGAGGATGGCATAAGACCCTAGCTGTGGACTAGGGCCCCCAGCACACTCCTGGGGTTTCTTGGTATGAGACCAAGCAGTGAGAGCCATGGCAAAAGACCCTTGTGAGGGCCCCTATGACTGGGGTTCTTGGTCTTGGACGAAGCAGTAAGTCCCTAGATGTGTTCTAGGGCCCCTGGATGTGTTCCAGGGAATCCTTGCCCGGTGATTGGATTGATCCTTGGAAATTGTGACTTCCACAATGGCCAAACATGATGAATGGGGAAGATTATTATAGTGTAACACTCAGGCATTGTTAGGAGTCCTAATGATGAATAAATTGTTGTTGTGATGTTCATTAATCTAATGTTTGTTAATGACCCACATTAGTTATAAGTTAGTTCTACGAGTAGTTTAATAACTTATTACTTGGAGAATAAAGGAAAACCATGTTGATGTGTTTGATGATTCCTTGATTAATGATCCAATAGTTTCTTCATACATTTGTTTCTCTCATGGTTGAGCATCTCTAAATATCCACATGATATCAAAGCAAAGTTAAGAGTATGTGAGCTTGTGAAATTGGAGATAGAACACATGAGTGTGTATCAAAATGGGACCTAAAGAGGCAAGTTTTTAGTATATGTTTTAACCTTTACAAAGTTTGTATTAGTTCAAAATAAAGAAATTGAGACTCCTAACAGGGAAGACTCCAAAGGAAGTAACATTCAAGACCTTGGATGACCATATAATGTAGCCTAGGTTGTGGTGTACAAATGAGATTTTGAGAAGAAGAGCATATATTTCTTAGAGGCCATACTCTCAAACAAATCTGAAGTAGAATAGATGCTCGAAATGCAATACTTGCACAAAGAAAGCCACACAAGTACATAGAGAGCCATACTTGCAAGGCTTGATTTTGAGCGACGAAACAACAATTGAACCACACAACTACATAGAGAAAGCCATACCCACAATGCATGCTTTTGAGTAAAGAAATAAAGATTGCCTTTCCCATGCCACATTGACAAAGAAGAGAAAACACTTCCCAAAACCAAACCTGACCTAGATGAAGAGATGAATTTGTGCCCTAGTGCATATCGAACTTGCTTGACAGAGACATAAACTAGGTGAATACACAAAGCCAAATAGATATGACATATTTGGGAGTGTTGGGAGAATTAAAACAAAGGAAAATTTTTGAGGGTGACATACATGTCTCAAACCAATCAGACACATATGAGACACATACAAATAACTTGTTGAAGATGAAATTTGAGAGGATGTGTCCTAAAAATCTTAGACAAATCAAGGTAAAGAAAAGAATGGAGGTAATTTTTATTTTATGAATAATTTTTTTTGATAACACAAAGGGCAAAAATACTTTGATTTTTTGGGTTTTTCTATTTCTAAAATTGAAAGCGCCTCTAGAAAAATTTAATGGACATAATTTCCATACATGGAAGGTGAAAACCTAGTTACACTTTATGCACAAAAAGCTTTAGAAGATGGTCAATGGGACTCTGTGCAAATTGATGCAACCAAACAAAATTATAGAATGGCATAATAAGGATGACAAACTAAATCCATTATGGGATTGGCTGTATTTGATTCCGGGTTTCATCACCTTGACCTGGTAAAGTCATTTAAAGAATTATGGGATGAATGAAAGGGTTGTTTGGATTGAAGCATTGAATGCCAAATTTTCATTGAAGCAATAGTCCTTTAGGTTCAAAATGACTAGGAGGGTGACTATGCAAAGCCATGCAAATGAAGCACTGATAAAACAGTGAGTAGAAGTAGGTATATTTGCAAGAGTTGTTCTCTTAGACAATTTGCCTTCAAATTATATCAACGTGGCGCTTACACTTGGTTAGTTTCCTTCATAACCATTGGAGAATATGATATCTTTTCTAATGGGGAGAGGAAACTTCTCAATAAAATGCCCTTGTTAAAAACAAAATAAGCAATAAGACAGTGAAAAGCAAGGTCAACAACAAAAAAACAACTAAACTGCTATTACTACAGAAAACCATACCACACAACTTAAAATAATAGAGTTAGGGTCATTGATCTTCTAAAAGGAAAGCTAAAGATAAGAAAGTGAAAGAAAAGAACAATCTTGTTATTGAAAATACTACTAGCAAGGAGGATGAGGATGATGGTGACAAAACTAACAATGATGATTTCTTATTTTGAGCAGTTGGATCTCTAAGACAGAAGGAACCAAGGAAGGCTTGCTTGGCATGTATAGTTGTCTAAGTGGATTTGAGAATTTTTTTTTAAGAGGGTATAGACACCCTGATAGAGCACCTACAAGAGTTCTAGATCTATGGAGGAAATGATCAACTAACTATCCAAATTTGAAAATTCATTATCATGTTCTTTTAAACATTTTTAAATTTTTTGAATAACATTGTCAATAAAATTTCACCTTTTGTATTAAGGGGGGTTTAACATAAAATCGATATTTCGTGTTAAGGGAGGAAGTGTGTTAACAATCAATATGTTCTTTAGAGTCATAATGACAAATAAAGTGTTGTTAAGAGGGTCATTAGTGCTACTGTTTGTTAATGACCCTCACCAGTTACAAGTTAGTTATAGGAGTAGCTTAAAACTTATTACATGGCATATAAAACAAAATCATGTTGATGTTATTGATGATCCTTGATTAATGAAACAATATCCTATATATGTTTCTCTCTTATGATTGTCTATCTCTAAATACCATCAAAGATGTGTGCCAAATTGATTTGTGTATTGGAGTTGCCCTCAAAGCTCGACTCTAGATGGCACAAGACAACTCAAGTGGATTACTATACCAAGCCAAGGTAGATCTAGTGTTCTTGGATTGGAACCAATGTTATGCATGTGAACACCAAATGTAGTTTTTTCGAAACAATGGGTGTTGTCATTCACTCATTGTTGTGACATACTTTATTTAGCTAATGCCGAAGAAGATAAAAGATATTGTTGTGAATTTTCACGTTCTTCATTTATTTAACTCCGCTTCACGTGGGAAAAATATAAAGTGCATTTAGTTTTGTGTTCCCAACCTTTTTTGGGATCTAGATGAATGATAGTTGTTTGGAAATTTTCATTACAATTGAAAAAATAAAATGTCAAGAAAGAGGTTCTAGTATCACCTTTTCATTGTCCAATGACTTCTTTTGAACAAGAAAATTTTGAAAAATGTTGATAAAGAAACATCATCATTAATACTTTTCTTTTCTCTCAAGTATTGGTATTGATTCTGTTGATCCTCCTATTGATGATCTGTTAGGGTCTCACCCTAACTCCCTTGGTTAGGAGAACATGTTGTTACTTAATGTATTGGGGCCATCTTTATTAAATAAGGATCACAAGGTATTAGAGTGTGAAATCAATAAATGTAAGTGGCCTCATTAAAGAAGGTTTTCCAGTTAGTGGCCGAGGCTTCATTAATGGAGGTACACTAGGTGGTTAGGGTTTGTTCAATTAGAAATTATATATAGTAGTAGAAGCTCTGCAATTGGTTGTCAAGTGAATATCATTGTATTTGGAGCTTAGCTTAGTCTGAGGTTGCCCCCTCAAGGAGCAAGTGAACATTGCTCTTAGTTCTAAATATCAATGAAGGTTTGCTTGTTGTTGTTATTTCCATATTTTGGTTTTGTTTTTTTGCTTTTTGCAAGTATATTTTTGTCTATCTTGCTCTGAGTATTTAGTTTCAGGCTTTAGCTACCAAGGAACACCACAAGTGGTATCAGAGCACTTTCTCATACTGACACACACTCAAATTTTAGAATTTTTTTTAAGGCTAGAGATATGTTCCGATGTCTTTAAATAACTTAGAGATTTGTCGTTTCAACAAGTAAACTTGTGGTTGGCGAAGAATACACGTAGAAAATACAAGCAACGTCAGTTGGTTGGACACCCTTGTAACCTATGTTGGTGCCCCTTAGAGTAATATCATGTCAAATATCACTTGTATATGTATTTGCCTTCCACATATCCTTGGGTATATCGGAAGCCCCGTAGGTGCACTTGAAACCAACCTTACATAATCCCATCGACAATCTTGTTGCTGCAGTACACAAAGAACAACACTCAGGGAGATCACTCTTACGTACTAGTAGGGAATCAGGTTGTACGACTAAGGGTACATGCTATCCTTCTTAGTGTCGTGAATGATTTGATCAAGTACTATTGTTGGAAACCCTTTGGTATATCAGAGAGCTATAACACTTGAAACTCCTTTGTCCTTAGGGCCTTGTGAACCCTAGCTAGCACACGCAATGAAATTCCTACATAATTTGCAATATTTGAAATTTGGGAATTTTGTTAGGGTAGTCATACTCCCACTAGATTAATCAAGGCTTGCCAATACCATTATAAGAGACCTAGCTCAAAAGACTCCTTGTGTGACATTGATCTTCGTGGTGTCACTCTCCAGTAAAATTGTTTTGTGGACTCACTAGTATAGTTGCTTGTGACCCATCTCCATAGAGTCCTCTTGAGACACTGATTGTGTTGGGCTAGCTCTTGGAAAACCTCTTTGGTGTACCTAGTGGTCCATGACACACACTTGCAACATGTTAGCCATAGAGGAAGTAAAACAAACGGTTCAGTCTCTCTCCCAGTTTGTCAATGCTCTTAACTGGTTAGTCAACACATTGGAGACCAACATGTCTTCCCTCACTGTGCAAGTCGGCATTTGTTTTGATAAGATTGAGAAGTTGGAGGGTTATTGTGATGAGGGTGACAATTTCTTAGGTGAAGGCTCTCATAATGGTAAGCACATTGATGAGGAAGAAGGCTACAATAATGACCACTCATTTTTTGACTGTTCCCACAATCTGATGCCTCGATTCCCTAAAGTTAATGTGAATAAGTTTGATGGGTTGGATTTGATTGGTTGGGTTGACCAAATGGAGCACTATTTTTCCCTTCATTCCATAGCGGATGACCTATTGAAACTCTAGATTATTTTCTTATATCTGGATAGGGAACGTTGGAAGTGGTGGCAATGGCATAAGAAAGTTTCTCCAAGGTTTTTTAAATGGAAGCAATTTGTGAAAGCCTTGTTTGCCCACTTTATTCGAGATACTGATTTTTTGGGCCAACTTACCAAATTACATCAAACAGGCACGGTGGAAGAATATATTGATGCTTTTGAATGTTTTGCTGTTCAAACAAAAAATTTAATTGTTGACTTTTTTAAGCAATGCTTTATCAGTGGTCTTAAGCAGGAAATCAAAGCCCAAGTGGAGATGAACCACCTTTCCACTTGGTTGGAGATTAGTCAACTTGCTCGTTGTGCACAAGTTGTATCCTATGCCCAGTCCAAACACCCCAACTTTGCTCCACACCCATGCACAAATGTGGTGGTTTCTCAACAATGTGCTCAACCCCTGAAGGTCCACAAATTGACAAGGGCTGAAATGGTAGAACACCAACTCAAGGGTCTTTGCTACAACTGTGATGGAAAATATTCTCTAGGGCATAAATGTAAGGAACATAAATTAGTTATTGCCATTTATGAGGATATTTGTTATGATCAAGTTGATGGTAGGACTCAGTAGGGAGTCACCCTTTCCACCGAGGAAGTTCCTCTTCCTGACCAAGTAGGTGAAGAACCCCAAATCTCTCTTTATGATTTGATCGAAATTTCCTGTCCTCAGATGTTAAAGTTGGTTGGTTATATCAATCATCAAAAGGTCGGTGTCTTAATCGACATCAACAACACCCATAATTTCATTCATCGTTGCATTGCTTAAGAAACACATTGCTACATTCATGATATTAACAACATTCAAATTATGATTGCTAATGGGGGATCTATGAAATGTGGTGGCTAATGTGAAAATGTGAAACTTCAATGGGTGATTATTCCTTGAAAACTCACACTTCCGCTATTGAAATGGGTGGATGTGATATTGTTTTTGGTGCTAAATGGTTGAGAATAGAAGGCCGCATCACCATGAATTTCTTGGAGTTATACGTGAGTTTCCAGAAGGATGGGCATTCCTACATGCTCAAAGGTCTCAAAGAAGGCTCTCTCTAGAATGGCGAGTATGAGGTCTTGTTGTTAGCTCTTGAGTAAGGACGAAAGGTGGGGATAAAGGTGTTGAAAGTGTGAGGGGATTTTAAACTTTGTGGTCAGTCATGTAAAGGATTTGTGTGACGCCAATAATCAGAGGCTGAAGAGGTACCGGGATGCAGTTCAGGATGAGATTGAATGTTTTCATGCATTTTCTATAACTGCTGTCCCAAGATCACAAAATCATCTTGTAGACTCGATGGCATTGTCTGGTGCTTGTTTTCAGCCATGGATGGTAGTCCCCCACACTTGTATTTGTTTGAGGTGGTATTCCGACCTTCTATTTCTGATAACATTGGTTGCTGGCAGGTATTTGAAGACGAAAGACACATGTTTAATTTTTTGAATTGCTTTAATGAATTTATGTCTCATTTGGTTGATGAAGTACATAAGTGTGATCCCCCATTTGTCCAATTGCGGATCAATAGGATACCAAGAAGTTTAGTTCCTTCAGAAAAATTATTTGATAAATATGATATTTTCAAAGGAACTAATAAATCTAATTTGGACGAGTAGGTGATTGAGTTGAATATTGGTTCCAAGGAGTCCCCCAAAATTATCAAAGTTGGCCAAGGTTGTGCCTATGAGGTTTTGGTATGCGAGTACAAGGACGTATTTGCATGGCCATATGATGTGCTGACGACCTATGATCCCAAAGTATTAAAGCATGCAATTCTGTTGAAAAAAGATGCCAAACCCTTCATACAACATCAATAACACATGAACCCCAAGGTGGTTCCAGTCATACAACGCAAATTACAGAATCTTCTTGAGGCTCATATCATCACACCAATCAGGGATTCAAATTGGTTGGTCAATGTTGTTCCTGTTAGGAAGGAGATCTAGATTTGCACTGATTTTTGATATCTCAAGTTTCAACCTAACATCCCTCAAGGATAATTATCCCCTTCCTAGGATGGAGCATGTGTCGCAAGCCGTAATGCGATCAGGGATGATGTATATGTTAGACAGATTCTTTGGTTACAACCGAGTATTGGTATCTGATGGCAACATAATGCTACTTTACTACCCCTTGGTGGACTTATGCTTATGCTTGGATGCCTTTTGGATTGATGAACACTAGAGCTACTTTCTAGCGTGCTGCGAGCTTTGCTTTTTTTGATTTTTTATATAAGTTCATAGTAGTATACCAAGATGATATCGCTGTTTTTTCTAAGAATACGGATGATCGTGTTGGACACTTACGCAAGATTTTTGATAGGTGCAGATCCTTGGGCATATTGTTTAATCCAAAGAAGTCTGTCTTGGGGGTCTTTAAAGGCGTGAGAATTGATTCTTAAAGGGTGAAGGGTATTGAAAAGGAGTGAGAATTGATTCTGAAAGGGTGAAAGGTATTGAAAAGGAGTGAGAATTTATCACGAAATGGTGAAGGGTATTCATGAAGTCCCTTTACCTAAAACAAACAAGCCATCGAGTCTTTCTTTTGTCGCATTAATTTTGTAAGGCGTTTTATTCCTAACTTTGTAGAAATTGTAAGGCCTATATCAAACATGTTGAAGAAAGACCATGACTTGAAGTGAAGTGAAGAAGCAATGAAAGCCTTTGTAGATATCAAACAGAGTTTGTGTCAGGTTCCAATTTTGGTTAGGCTATATTATGGTATGGAATTTCGAGTGTTTTATTTTGCTTTCAAATTTACTATGGTTGCTATTTTATTGCAGAAAAATCAGTAAGGGAGTGAGCATCCAATCGCTTTCATGAGCAAGGCACTTTAGGGGGTAGAGTTGGCCTATGCCTCTATGGAAAAATAGGCTTATGCCTTGGTGAAGGAACATAAATACTTCCTTGATTACTGACGGAATGCTAAGATTGTGGCCTACGTACCTTATCCTATGGTGAAGGACATACTTTTGCAGCGAGAGTGGAGTGGGACGAGGGGTTGGTGGATCACCAAGATCTAGGAGTATGACCTTGAGCTAAAACCAACCAAGTTGGTTGGTGGCCAAGGATTGGCCAGATTTATTACTGTGAGTAGTCTTGACATGGTGGAGAGGGCCACCATTGAGCATTCTCAACCAATCGGTCAGCTAAATGCATTGTTATCTTCATTAGAGTAGCTTGATTGGTATTCTAATATTGTTTATTATTTTAAAAACCTATCATGTCTTGCTGAACTTGACAAGATGCAAAAGCGGTCCCTTAAGCTTCATGCAACTAAGTACTATTTGGTGCAGGGTGGACTCGGATGGAGAAACTTGGATGGGGTTATTCTTAGATGTGTTGATCTAGAGTCCAAAGATCTTTTGCAAGAATTGCGTGCATGTTCGTGTGGTGGGCATTTTTTCAACAAGAACCATTGCTCATAAGATCATGCAAACAAGGTATTATTGGCCCAACATATTTGCTGATATGCATGCTTATGTACGTGCATGTGACACTTGCCAGCGTTTTGAAGGGAAGCAAAGAATGCCAACATTGCCTCTTGATCCAATCATAGTAGAGGCCCCTTTTAAATAATGGGGGCTTGATTTCATTGGTTAGTTCCATCATAAATCTAGCAACGGATTTAGTTAAGTACTTACAACTACTGATTATTTCACCAAATGCGTGGAGGTAGTGCCTTTGAAGACTTCTTCAAGTGCACTGATTGTTAGGTTCATGGAAGAAAACRTTGTAACATGGTTTAGTGTGCCCTATTAAGATCACCAYAGACAATGYTAGTGTATTTCGGTGAACAAAGTTGATGGCATTTTGCTCCTAGCATGACATCATTTTCGCTGATTTAATCAATTATACTGGTTCAACCAATTACCATGCTTAAGGGAATGGCTTAGTAGAGTCATGTAACAAGAACCTTATTTGCATTAGCAGGAAGGTGGTTGGAGAGAACAYGAGATCTTGGGATGGTTGCCTCAACTTTGCATTGTGGGCTGATTGTATTACCAAGAAACGTGCAATGGCAAGAGTCCTTTTGAGCTAGTCTTTGGCTTAGATGTGGTTTTTCCAGTCAACTTGAGGCTACTAGCATGCACATTATTGGAMTAGTTAACTACAAACCAAGAAGCACTCCAAGCTCACATTGAGCACCAAGCTTTGTAAGAATAGCATATATACATTGATCATCCRTCATGTAAGGGAAATCATTGGGATTTAAAGGAATTAATTGGTTTTCATGCTAGTGGGCTCGAATTTCATTGTGTTTACCAAATACGRCTTCTAGCTTTTCTCAAGCTTCATCTGGGTCATCAATTTCTTGAAGATGAAATTGTAAAATCACTAGAGAAGGACATTTCGATTAATTCATGTGCTTCGTCATTTTTATTATCACATTTGGCTTTCTTTGCGGCATTAGTTGGGGCTTTTTCTTTTCCTAGGGTAATCCAGTAAAGCCTTTTACTTCGTAGTACATTCTCCATATGAGATTTCCATGAGAAGTAGTTGGTATTGGTAAGCAAAAGATCACTTAGATTAGCTATATTAAAATATGTAGGTAAGATGACTTTAATAGCATAAACTGACTATCTAGATGGAAAGCTCTCAAAAAATTAGGCAGTTTGAAAAAACAACATTCAAATTGGACTTTGGATGTCAAAGTTATGCCCTTTTGAAGAAAAACATATAAACTAATCAAAGTGCCATGTGGCAGGTAGAGGTTGGCCCACGTGGTGATGGATGCACACTTAGTGTTGAAAAACTGATGCATGTAGGTAAATTGAAAAAATTTACAGTATACAACCAACATACCAATGCATCTCACACCGGACCAAGACTTGC